>PVJH01030967.1:0-24248 GCA_004026705.1 Nesogale talazaci
AAGGTACAAAAGCCAGTATTTTTTGTTTCCCCCACCCCCCCAAAACCAATAAATACTATTTTTACAGCACTGTTTTTCTAAGAGTTGTGAAATCACTTGTGTACGCAGGGGAGTTGTAGGTTAATTACCTACCCCGAAGACATTCGCCGTAACAAAGAATTCAGGTCTGGAAAGAAATCTCACTCCACTTATTTGGAGAACTGGTTGAAGCAGAACATGGGGGGCTTTTAGGGACGTCTGGCCCTCCTTACCTGAAGTACACCCCCACCCTCACCCTACCCCAACTACCCATCATGAGGCCTATGATAGGGAAGGACTATCGCCAGGTTCATTCAGCTTCAATTTGACCCACTCCGACGGTAACTACCCCAATAAGCCCAAAGTTGCCGCCTTGTCAGCTCAGGGTGTGCCTCTGACCTCCACTGCCACATGAAAGAAACCCATTTAGAAGTTGACTAGTCCTCCCAGGCCTTCACTCTGAATACTGGTCGGACCACCCTTAGGAGGTGGTCAGTAAGTTGCCAGTGAAGTAGGGGATGCTGGGTATTCATGGCACCCTTGACCACTAGTAATAAAGTTTGCCCATGGGGTTGCAGCTGGGTGGGAAGGTGGTGGTCTCTGCATAAAGCCCTTCGTCCCTAGGCACGGACTGTCCTAGCGGGTCTTCCTTACTCATCTCTCACCAGGTGTGCTGGTAGAAACGTCACCCGGCACAGCCACACATCGGGCCCTGTTTAGACTACTGCCTTGCAGATGGTGCAGTTTGTGAAAGAGTTCCGAATGTGTGTGTTTCTACCTTCCGCTGGGTCCCAACGTGTGCCTCCCTCCTCCAACCATTATCCAGGCGCCCCTGCCTTCCCTGTGTCATTCCTCCCAGCACATGGCCCTCTCTGCACTTAACCTTTGCCTCACCACTGCCGGGGTCCAGCTCCTTGTGTTGGGGGCTGGGGCCATCCTTCCTTGTCTTGTCTGGCCCAGCCTGTGCTGCCTCAAAGGGACGGCCACAGGATGTGTCATGGTGTGCACTGCGTGCAGGCACGTTTCAGTCTGTAAAAGGAAGTAGCGTTCCCACCCTTGGAATAGTTCAGATTTTTTAGTGTCAAGAAGCCACGCAGAAAGTGGGTAAAAGAGGTGGCTTGTTTTCACACCATTCGTTTCCTTTTCCTAGATTCCTCGGGGGTTCTTGTTTTCCTCTCAGCTGACCAACACCCGCTGTCTTGGTCCATCCTTTCCCTGCCCTATCAAAGGGGTAGCCAGTGGCCTCTGGAACCTTGACTTCAGTGTCTAGTCAAGAACCATGGCTTGGGCACAGGACTTCTGGACAGGACTCTGTACTGGTTCGGTCGCCCTTCCAACAGGGTTTGGTGGGGGCAGACACCCACGGGGCTCGGCTTTCTTAAAGCCTAATGCTGGTTTCTCTAAGGACCCGCCTCCCACCCTTTGACAGGCGCCCAGCCCGGTGTCTGGTTGAGCGTGCAGCCCCCAGTCGGGTCTCACTGTCGTCAGACCAGAAGGCAGAGTGTGCCCAGCGGCGGAGGGAGGCTCCCCCCCCCCCCCCCCCCGCCCCCGCACGTGCAGACGACAGTCAGGTGGAACTGGAAGGTGGGCTGGCCGTCCCCGGCCCCGCGGGCTCTGCCCTCCAGGCACAGGGTCGGCGGGATCCCGGCCGGCCAGCACCCGCTCTGGTCCCCGGGGCCACAGCCCGCAGCGCCCGGGTCTCCCCAAGTCGAGGTGCCGCCCACATCTCCTCCGCGACGCGGGCGCAGGGGCTCGGGAATTGTAGTCCCGGGCCCGGCGCCGGCGCCTGCACCGGGGCGGCGCGGACTCCACGTCCCGGCGGGCGGCGCGGCGCGGCCCGGGGCTGCCAGGGGCGGGGCCGCTCGGCCCTTTAAACCTCTCCGGGCTGCGCGGCCGGCCGCAGCCGGAGACAGCGCCACGAGGGGCCGCGCGGGCGGGCGGGGCGCGCAGGCGGCGGGCGCTCCGGGAGGTGCGTACGGGGCCCCTTTCCCTCCCCGGGAGACTCTCGCCCTCCCGCGCCTGCAGGGGTCCCCCGGGAAGGCTGGGACCCCCGGCGGCTCGCCAGCTGTGAGCTCCCCGCCTGAGTCTGGGTCTCCGCGCCTGGCAAGTGGGGGTCGGGGCGGGCTTCCCGCGTGAACCCGCCCCTTCCCCAAGACTCCGTGGTCAGGTGGCTGCCCGTGCGTGGGCGTCGCGCAGCCCTGCACCGGGCCAGGTACCCCTTGATTGGCTGAGATCCAGCCCGGGTCCCTCAAGCAAGGGACAGTGGTCTCTTCGGGATGCTAGGTCTCCGCCTGAGCCCCTGAGCACGCCGGTGGCATTGGCACGGACCTCCAGTGCTTATCCGCCCTCCCACCCCCGTGGCGCGGCGTGTCCACGTTGTGGCCTGTGCTCAGCCCAAAGTTTGGACATTCAGAGGCACAGCGGGAGCGGCGGCTTGATCAGAGACCCTGCCCTTTAACCTGTCCCCTTCCACCAGGCAGCTGATGGTTGTGGCCGAAGAATCTTAAGGTCGCAGGGCTCGCGCTCTGCTCCCCACCTACCTCCTGTCTGCCCCCCACACCACCACCACCCTGGCTCCCCTCCCTCATGACCGCCTGGACCCTTCTTCCTGTCAGCCTGTCCGCTTTCTCCATCACTGGCATATGGACTGTGTGAGTACCCGCGTGACTGTGCAGGGCCGAGGTGACCAGAGGGAGAATTAGGAGACCAGGTGGGCCCAGCTGGGTCAACAGGAGCTTGATGGCACCCACAAAATTCCTTGTCCCTGGGGCAGGCTCCAGGATGGCACTCAGGGCTACTCTAGCTGCCTCGGAAGCCTGGCCTGCTGCCTGGGCACACAGCCCCTTGGGATGTGTTGGCACCACTGCCAGCCCCTGCTGGGTGGCCTTGACAGTCATACTTGTAGCCAAGGCAACTTCCGGCAAGGGGGGGTGATGAGGAGGGGGTTGCTCTGTAGCAGAGGGTCAGGCTGTGGACTCTGGTATGACTCCAAGTCTCAGGGCCACTTCACCTCCAGAGTCCCCAACAAGGACTGCAAGGTAGAAGAGAAGGCCACGGGGCGGCAAGCTGACAGGGGGGTGGGCGGGGGAGGGAGGGGGAGTGGGGCGGGTGACAGCTCTGCTCCTGCAGGTATGCCATGGCCGTGATGAACCGCCACGTGTGTCCTGTGGAAAACTGGTATGGTGCACTCTGCAGACAGCTTCTCACTAAAGCTCTCTTCCCTCTGGGGTTTCGGGGGCTGCGGCAAGCCAGAAGGAGACCCTGGGCCTCACTGCTCTTCTGACATTGGCAGCACCTGCCCCTCCCCAGGCATGGCTTTGTGCCCACCTACCCGCTTTCCTACCACCTCTTCTTTGTGGCTTCTGCTCCAGGCAGGCCCTGGGAAGGGGGCGTTTTTGCCCCAACAGAGGGAGCCCCGGGAGGCTGTCCTTCGGGAGGCTTGATGCTGCAGGCCAAGGGCCGGGGGACCTCTCCCCCCAGTCTACTTTCTGCCCCACCTGCCTGCCAGGTCCTACAATGAGTCCTGCTCTCCTGACCCTGCCGAGCAAGGGGGTCCCAAGACCTGCTGCACCTTGGACGATGTCCCCTTCATCAGGTAAATTGGCCTGCAAGCAAAGGTCTGGCCTGGGGTCCTGGGGATATTAGCAGTTTTAGTTACTCATTAGTTACTCACAGCCATGCACTTCGCTTGCACCATCTCCTTTTATCCTCTCAACTCTGAGGTGGCCGTGGGTTGCTCCATTTCATCCGCGAGGAAACTAGCTCGGAGAAGCACGCTGCATGTTCGGGGCATCCAGCTAGTAAGGAGAGGTACCTGGATGGAAGGCCAAACCCACTGAGTGCCCAGGACAAGTGCGGACTCTCAAAGACCAGGAGTAGCTGCAGGCCTTCTCTGGCATGTCTCTGTCTTAGCTCTTGTGGGAGAGGTTCAGCTGGGGACCAGTTGTTCACAGCGCCCCCCCTCTCTGTCCTTGCCTCCTTCCTGCCAGCAAGTGCGGCACATACCCCCCCGAGAGCTGCCTCTTCAGCCTCATTGGCAATGTGGGTGCTTTCATGGGTGAGTGACCCCCCTCTTCATTTCTAGGTAAAACCTGAAAAGCCCCATTCTCTGAAGGGCCCCGGAATCTATTTGCTAAAACCAGGGGGGTTTTGAGGCTGGGCCCCAGGCGACTCCTGTGGAGGATTCTTTGGAAACCCAGTTCACCTCCAGGATCCACTCCCTGACCTTGGGGCGGCAGGACACAACTCCTAGGAGGAAGTCAGTGGGGGCTGAGAGCCGCTGCTCCCCTGGCCGGTGATGCCTGGCCCCACTCATCTTCTCCTCCCCCAGTGGCTCTGATCTGCCTCCTGCGGTATGGGCAGCTCCTGGAGCGGAGTCGCCACTCCTGGGTTAACACCACCGCGCTCATCACTGGCTGCACCAACGCTGCGGGCCTGGTCATAGTCGGCAACTTTCAGGTGCGTCTGGCCCGTCTTCAATGTGGCCCAACAGGACCTGGCCACCTCCAGGGACAACCCCTCCTGGTTGGGTGAGGGCAGTAAAGGGACTGGAATGAAATGAGGGGTGAGGAATCTGGGCGGTCAGAGAAGTGGGGGAGGGGCCTCCCTCAGCAGCCCCTCTGACCACCCCTACCCCCCCACCCCCCGCAGGTGGACCATGCCAAGTCTCTGCATTACGTGGGAACTGGCGTGGCCTTCCCAGCAGGGCTGCTCTTCGTCTGCCTGCACTGTGCCCTCACCTACCATGGGGCAGCGGGACCCCTGGACCTAGCCATGGCCCACCTGCGCAGTGTGCTGGCTGTCATCGCCTTTGTCTTCTTTGTGCTCAGTATCCTTCCAAGACAGGGCAGCCAGGACAACCTGGCCCAGCCCGTCTCCCACCCGAGGCTGGGGAGTACAGGGGAGCGGCCTCCTACGTGTCTCCTGCTCCCCCTCCAAGGGCAGCAAAGGCCTGCTGCTAGTTTGATCTCCGGGGTCCGTGTGGCACTAAAGGTTGCCTGCTCGACCACTAACTGAAAGGCTGGCAGTCTGAAGCCACGCTGGAGTGCCTCGGCCCAAAGGCCTGGCAGTCTGCTTCCCAAGGCCACAGCCTTGAGAGCCCGCTGGTGCACAGCTCGGCCCTGCACTCAAAGGGGTCATCGTAAATCCCAGCTGGCTGAGGGCTGGCGTCCTCTAGCAGGAAATGTGGGCGCAGGGAGGTGGTGCCGGGTTCCCGAAGTCCTCTGGAACATGTCCTTAACCGCTGCCAGGTGGGGTCTTCTTTGTCCACGAGAACTCCCAGCTGCAGCACGGGGCCGCCCTGTGCGAGTGGGTGTTTGTCATTGACATCCTCGTCTTCTACGGCACCTTCAGCTATGAGTTTGGGGCTGTCTCCTCAGACACGCTAGTGGCTGCCCTGCAGCCTGCTGCCGGCCGGGCCTACAAGTCCTCAGGGAGCAGCAGCACCTCCACACACCTCAACTGTGCCCCCGAGGGCATTGCCATGATCTGAGGTCCGGGCAGGAGGGGAGCTGGCCCATCCCACCCAGCTCCCAACCCCCATCTTCTTTGCATTTATTTTATACCAAAAACACTTCTCAAAGTATTACGATGGGAGGCAGGCTTCCCCCCTCGTGGAGGGAGCGGCCATCCTCGTCCATCTGTGCCAAGGAGGAGCGGCCCTGCCCTGTGGCCGCCCCACTGCTGCTCGCCCACCGGCAGGGGGGTTTGTGTTGTGAGGTCATCTGTCTCCATTCACCCAGCCAGCCCTTCAGGTGCCTTCTTCTCCCCAGTCCGGAGGCCAGCCCACTGGGGTTTCTGCTGCAGGAAGTGGGAGCCGGGGGCGGGAGGAGGGAGGGGAATCTGGTGAGGGGCAGGGAGGGTGGAGCACACTGTGGTCTGGGAGGGCCCACGGAGCTGCCCTGGGATTCTTTACTCCGCCCTCCTCCACACTTCCTTTAGGGCAAAGAACACAACAGAACCACGTGGGTATTTTAGTACTTTTTTTTATATCTATTAAAAGAATTCTAATTTGCATGTTTGTAGTCTGTTCTGGAGAGAGCCAGGGCGGCCTGATCCAGGAGGAGCCAAAGAGGAAGAGGAAGCCCCTTACCGAGAGGAGTGCCCGGGGTGCCCCTGCTCTTTGTGATGGCCCACTGCCACTCACAGCAACCCCACCGGTGAGGCGAGAGCTGCCCCTGTGAGGTTCCAAGATGAGCCGTTACCTGGAGTCGAAAACGCAGTCTTTCTCCCTCAGGGCATGGTGGGTGCCAACCAAAGTGCCCCCAGAGCCTGGCCTGGTCCGAACAATTCTACACTTCCTTCCATACCTCAGAGTCCAGGGCAGACTTTGAGAGGGGAGTGAAGGAGGCCCCGAGGAGAGAAAGCTCCTGGATTTCAAGATGAACTACTAACTGCAGGGCAGAGATACGGGCTGGTTTTTCTCCACCAGCTTCAAGTAGCTATTGGTACAAGTTCCTGGCCCTTTCCCCTTCACACCTGGGCCCACACGCTGGCTGGTGTCTTCGGGCCAGCAGGCTTGGGAGGAAGGGAAAATCCTGGAAGCCTGAAACCTTCCGTGGGTCAGCCCCACCTTTCTGATAGCTCCAAGACCTGACCGCAGAGTCCCCGCCCAGGCCTGTGAGCAAGGCAGCTGCAGGTGGATAAAGAGACCTTTAATGAGGGAGGATTCAAGGCTCCAGATGAAGACGTGGCGCAAGGCCTCAGGTGTACATGGCTCCGTGGAGATTCTCCAGCCGGTGCTGTTGCTGCTGCTTGTGAGCCTGGGGGGAAGAGGGCACTCTGGGTCAGGGGCCATGGCCGAGGGCCTGGGCCACTGGAGGCTGCTGGCATCCACATTACTGAAGCACGGGTCCCTCCCCAAGGTGGCTGGAAGGCCTGCTAAGGTGTGAAAGGGGCAGCCACTGGAGCCCCATCTCCCCACCAAGCCTCTACCTTTTCTCGCCTGTGCGCTTCATAAGTGTCGTCATCCGTGGGCAGCTCATGGCGGCACAGGGGGCAGGAGTTTGTCTGGGAAAAGCAGGGCAGAGAGTTCCGACCCGGATCCTACATCTCACCCCATCCCTTCATTGCCCCCAGGAGAGGAAGACTGGGGGGGGGAGGGGGGGAGTACCTTGCTCAGCCAGGGCAGGATGCAGTCGGAGTGAAAGAGGTGGTGGCATGGCATCTCAATGGCTGTCTCCTCCTCCTCGAATTCCAAGAGACACACGGGGCACTTGAGCTCTTAGAGAGGGAGTGCTGGTCAGGAGAGCGGCTGTGGGTGCCACCCCCACTTCCCAGCCCCCACTCGGCCAGGGCACTCTTGCGCAGACCTGGCCGCGGACCTGAAGCACCAGAGCACAGCCTGGCTCAGGAGAGGGTAAGTTCGGTGGATCTGCCCCAAACAGCACGGGGACCCCGCGTCCTCACCAGCGCGGGCGCCCCTGATGATGGTCCTGGGGAGGTTCTCGACCACATCCTTGGCGGCAGGTGGTGGCAGGTGGTGGTCCCAATCTACTACTAACCCCAAGCCTTCGAAGTCCAACCTATTGAAAAGCGACCTGAGGAGCGGCGGGGGGCGGGGGGGAGAGGTGCAAGGTCGGAACCAAAGCCCAGCATACTTCCTCTTTGCCCCCGGAAGCCCCTGGCCCTGGCCCGCCTGGGTGAAAAGCACGGGGAGACAGGTTTCAGCGTCGATCCGCCAACCCCAGCCCGTAACCAGTTCATTCCCATTTGACATTCCGAGCCAAGGAAGTTACTCGAGGCCACGCAGGAAACACCTGGTAGCGCCAGGTTCCACGTCTCAAGGCTGACCTGCGAGCCAGATGTCTCGGCCGACTACGCCTGCTCCGGCCCCCCCACCCCCGCCCGCCTGCCCCGACGTCCTCGCGCCCGCGGCCCCCAACTCCAGCTCCTGCCTTGCCCCGGCGCACCCCGACATCCTGAACCTCACCACCCGGTCGACGCTCCGGGACCCAGCCCAGCCCCAGCCCAGAATCCTGTCTCCGAAAACTCGGCCGGCTTCAGACACTCCCGCCCCCGAGCGCCGACACCCCGGCCCTGCGCACCCACCTGGCGAGCTGCAGCAGCATGTTGGCCCGGGCCTCCGGCTCTGTGTTCACCGGCTCGCAGTCGTGCTCATCGAAATAGGAGGCCATGGCTGCCCGGCTGACACAGCCCTCGGATGCCAGCTCTGCGGCGGCCCACGGGTGCCGGCCAATAAGCTAGGGAGTTGAAAGAGGCTGACCAATCAGAGCCTGTAGAAGGCGGGCACAACGGCTCGTTGAACCACACGGAAGCGGAAGTACCCATTTAGCGGTCCCTCGTTGGCCAGACTATGTCACGTGACCACAGACTAACGCCAATGACAGAGCGTGAACCAGAAACATTTGTCTGGGAGTCAAGCAGAGTGTTTGGGGGAGGTTGTGATGGGCTCACGTAGCGCCCGAAAAGTCAAAAGTTCGGGTCGTGAGCGCCTTACTCTGCCCTGAGACGCAGAGGACCCTGTCCTCGCGATGCTGGCGCCTTGACCCGAATCCAGACCAGTGGTTCTCAGCCTGTGGGTCGCGACCCCCTTGGGGCTCGAACGACCCTTTCACAGGAGTCGCGCGATTCATAATGGTAGTCAAACTACAGTGATGAAGTAGCAACGAAAGTCATTTCATGGTTCGGAGGCCACCGCAATACGAGGGGCTGGATATGAAAAGGTCGCAGCGTTAGATTCTGGGATGCGGGGTGAGAGCTGGGTGTCTGGACGCTTCCCGCGCCTCTGCCCTCGCTCGCGTCCCCGCCCCCGCCCCCGCCCCCGCCCCTAGGCCGTGCCCCGCAATTCTGTACCAGCTGCGCTGCTCCCGGGTTGGGTCAGGAATTCTACGCTTGATTCTGCACTCACTCCCGGAAAACAAACCAAACTCCCCTGCACATTTCTTCTGCGTTAGTCACGATAGTAGAGGGTGGGTCAAACCTCCCAACTGAGAGATGGAAACTTCCGCCGGAAACCTGCAGCCTCTTCTGCTCATGGGACTCCGCGTGACCCGACCTTAGTCCAGTGCTCGCCAACTTCTAGCTTCGGTTTCCCTTCCTGTAAAACTTGTGACAGTCGGCAAACGCAGTGACCCACGTTTATCCAATGGTTACTAAGGGCAGATGGTAGGAAGACAAGGAGGATATTGTTTTAAGTGGTATAGTTGTTGTTGTTTTGTTTTTAGGGCAACACTGCCCTGGTGGGAGTAGGAAACCCAGCCTTGCTCCTGGAGAGCTGCTGCTGCATTTGAACCGCCAACCCTGTGGGCCGCAGCCCCACACACAACCACTATGCCACCCGGGCTCAGCCCTGTTGTTGTTGTTAAACCAAACAAACCCCAGCTCACTGCCCCTGACTCTGGCTCAGAGTGCCCCAGTGGGGCAGGATAGAACTGCCCCTTTGGGTTTCCGAGACTCACCTAAAAGTCTCTTCTTTCCCCTATGGAATGGCTGGTAGTTGCAAACTGCTGACTCGGCCGTCTCCAGCCCAATGTGTAATCACGACGCAACCAGAGCGCCTTCTTTAAAGGGGATGCACATTTTGAACATGGACAGTAGTGGTTGTTGCGGAATTTGTGAGGGCAATTAGTAACAGCGAAATGTCCACAGACGGTTGAATTGTATACCGGTATCTTTCAATACAATCAAAAGCATAGTGAAAAAACACCTTGTGCACTGGTTCTCAATCTGTGGGTCGTGACCCCTTTGGGGGTTGAACGACCCTTTCCCAGGGGTCACCTGATTCATAACAGTAACCAAATTACTGTGATGAAGGAGCGACGAAAATAATTTTATGGCTGGGAGTGGTCACCACAACACGAGGAACTCTAATAAAGGGTTGCAGCAGTAGGAAAGCTGAGAACTGCCGACCTAGTGGATTGAATTAAACGAAAAATGATTTGCATTCCAGCTACACACAAATCTGCTGGGGAGAGGAGAGAGCTTTAGGGGAAAAGTTCACTCCTGGAAAACCAACCAAAACACAAACTTATTGCACTTGCAGTGATTCCAACTCATAGGACCTTTTAGGACAGAGCAGAATTGCCCCCGAGGGTTTCAGAGACTGGAATTCTTCAGAGGAGGCGGATTCCGAATGTTGGCTCTAGGGTAGGCTGCCAGGATCCCTCCATTTCTGAGCGCTCACTGCCATCAAATTCATTGTCATCTCACAGCAGCCAAAAGCACAACTGTCTCAAGGCAGTCCTGAGACTCTCTTTTTTTTTTTTTTTTTGGGGGGGGGTAGGGGGCATCACTGCTCTCCGGCGGTGGGAGTAGGAGGCCCAGCCCCACTGCTGGAACTGAACCTCCGACCCAGTGGGCCGCAGTCCCGTGCACAACTATTACACCACCGGGGTTCAGCCTGAGACTCTAACTCTTTAGGGGACTAGAAAATCCCATCTTCCGCCTGAGGATCAGGGGGTGGTCTCAAATTGCTGACCTCATGAATCACAGCCCAACTCGTGGCCACTTTGCCGCCAAGAATTCCATTCCGCTACATATCCTCAAAGATTCTGTCTTCACTGATCTAGGAGCCCGGGGGGGCCCTGTAGCCCAGGCATCAGACTGCAACCCACGAGGTCCATGATTCAAACCACCAGTCGGGCTCAAGGAGAAACACCAGGCCGTGTGTTCTAGTGCCACAGTGGTCACACTTCGGGCTGCTACTCGAAAGTCAGCGCTTTGAAACCACCAGCTACTCCAGGAGAGAAAAAGGAAGCCTTCTATGTTTCTACATAGTTACGGTCTTAAAAACCCACCGGGGCAGTGCGCTCCTGTCCTGCAGAGTCTCTATGAGCTCGAACCACCTCGACGCCAGAGACTTTGAGTTTTGAGATGTTCCTCTTCCTACAGAGATTGACAATCTCAGAAACCCTGCGTAGAGAGTCACCAGCAGTCAAAACTGAGCAGATCATCGGAGGAGGGGACTTGTGCTCATTCGAAGGTGACCTGAGGATTGAGGGAGACTTATCATCACCCTGAGACAGGCAGATGACACAATCTCGCTTGCTGAAAGTGAGCTGGACTGGTGTGGTGCGGTTTATAACTCCATATCAGGAAGGCCCAAATTCTCACAAGTGGACCGATAGAGAGCATCATGATAAATGGAGAAAAGATTGAAGTTGTCAAGAATTTGATCTTGCTTGTATTACAATCAACGCTGGTGGAAGCAGACGTCAAGAAGTCCAAAGATATGTTACATTAGGGTAGATCTGCTCTCCAAGACCTCTTTTGCATATTGAGCAAGGATGTTACTTTGAGGACTAAGGTGCCTCTAACGCAAAGGAGGGGCAGGGCCTCAGCAGATGGATCCACACCAAGGTTGCGATCGGGGACTCAAGAATCGGAACAATGGTGAGGTTGGCAGAGGACTGGACAGTGTTTCATTTTGCTATGTCACTGTGCACCAGATCCGACTTGACGTCGCCGAACAGCAGCAGCATGAGTTGGCGTCCACTCCATGGCAGTGGGTTTAGAGTGGGGTCTAAAGTTGCACAAGTTCTGTAGGTGTTTCTAATGGAAAGCAGGCTCAAGAACCACTGTATGAAACGATTTTGGTGACAGCATCTACAACTGTCCCAGTTGGTGGGTATCTTCCCATTGGGTCAATAGTCTCAGGAGCTAAGTACCAGTCTTTCCTTTTTATGTATGCAAAACCCAAGTCTTGCCCACATTCACAAAGACTATCTAAGTCGTGTTCCTAACTAGTTACAGCGCCAAGTGGCGTTTCTCCATCTTTCCATCCACATAGAGAAGTAAGTAAATAAAAAGAACTAAGTCACTACCCATTGGTTATCATGGATTCCAACTCATCAGGATCCCTAACATTGAGAGAGTAGAACCATTTCAGAAGGTTGTTTGTTTTTAACTTTGTTGTGAATTGTTCTCCAACTTTGTGTTCTCGGGTGGACCATGAGTGTCACACCCAACAATTCATACATTTTGTTTGCTCTCATTCACGCAGGCCCCTCAAAGTCCAGTCACTTCCCCTGCTTCCTCCCTGTCTCCACCCCTCCTCCTTTCCTAAGCCCCTGTACTTTGTTCTTGCCGAAATGCTGCCCTTTGACCTCAAGTGTTTGACTGTTCTGAGATGTGTGTACCTTGCTAGTGTTCTCGCTCCCCTTTCAGACCTGTTGTTTGCTTACAAATTGAACCACAAGGTGAGTTCCCTTTCCGGACCTGAAAGATAACCAAGGGTCATACGCTCAGGGCAGGGTGGCTCCACTAGTCTCTATCTGACCAGTAAGCCTTGTTGCTTTCATGCATTTGATTTTTGTCCCACTTTTTTTCTAGTCCTTTGTGCAGGGCCTTTTAATGTGAACCTCTTCAGAGCTGTGGGTTGCCGGAGCCAAGTACTATGTAGGCCATCTGGCCTCAGAGTTGTGAAGATCGATATTGACATTCACATGAATTCAATGGACTAACTATTCCCAGTGTCTCCCATTCCTTTACGCTTCTTTCCTCAGGACAGGGAGAGGACAAGCCTCACAGTCAAGCCTTAGGTGGCTGTTTATTAGCTTTTAAGATCCCAGTCTGTCTCTACTCTCCCAAATAGACCCCAGAGCATTCATTGTCTCTGTGCACTGTACTACACCTTTAAAGGGGGGGAGGCAAGAGCTGTGACATCAGAGACAGTGAGAAGCAATAGCAGAGAAATGGTGCTCCCTGAGGCTGTAGAAGCAGGAGAGTGACCAGCAGGAGATGATGACAGGGTTTACATATTGTCTTACCTAAAAGGAACTTTTTTCACTTGCTTGAGCACGTCAGGGATCTAAAGGCTGTGGGTCTAAGATGGGAAGCCCACAAGCTCTTCTCACTGAAATATTGTATCTGAATCAGATTCTGGTCTTGAATTGTAACCTGTTACTTCCCTAATAAACTCAATAATCACTGAGTATGGTCTGTGGCTCTTCCAAGAAGGTGTCTAACTCTTTAGTAGAGAGAGAGTGTCCTAAGAGGGAAAGCTGGTGTAGGATTGAGCAAGAAGAGCTTGGGGGAGGGAGGCTGGAGAGGGAGGGATGTGGTGGTCATGTATTCGAGATGTCAATTTCATGATTGAGATGTCAAATCTGGAGATAGCCATTGAGTAGCCAATGAGGCTTCCGTGTGAGCATGGCTTTCTCCTGAGACTTCTGGGAAAGCTCACGATACTTCCCTCGTGGAGATGAGAAGCTATCTCCCCAGTTGTTGGGAGTCAGTCTCTGGGACAACAAACTACAGACAAGACAAGATGGCAGCATCCGAGGAGCTGCAGGAGCCAGAGGAGAAGCCATACGGCCTTCCCCTGATGGACCCAGACCTCTGAAGTTGGAGAAGCCACGTGGAGATCCCTGCCAGCGCTGAGTTGCTCCTACCACCACTGGATACTGTTGATGGACCCTGAGCCCTGGAAGTGAGGAGCCATGGGGAAGACCCCTGCCAGCGCCGGGACTCTGCACCCACTGGTCTGTGACCTCATGAATCGGAAGAAGACTTTATAGACTGGTATCGGGCATATGGGCTAATATCAGACTTGTGACTTTGAACTGAACTGGACTGGGATGCTTTCTCAATGTCCCCTTCCTCTTACATATATAAACCATACCCTTATATATATGTGTGTGTGTGTCTATGAGTTTGTTTCTCTAGTCTACCCGGACTAACACAAGGGGGAATGGGATCCAGGCCTGACCTGCATCTCACAGGAGCCAGCCTCGGGCTATTGACTTCCCTCCCCACTTGTGAAGGCAGAAAGGAGCCCTGATGGTGTAGTGGTGACACGTTGGGCTGTGATCCACCAGGGCGGCCGCTGGAAACCACCAACTGCTCCACAGGGGAAAGGCAGGGTTTTCCACTCCCGGGAGAGTGGAGCCTCAGAAACTCAGAGGTGCGGTTCTACGGGGTTACCGAGTTGGCATCCCCCCACGGCAGTGCCTTTGGTCTTGTCTTCGGTGAAGTCAGAGATCAGAAGTCACCACCACGCCCATTACTGCAGCCCAGGCGCAGGCTGTCTGACTCCTCAGTCCTCGTGGGGTCTCGGTCCTGCGGCTCGTGCCCAGGGTTTCTGTCGTGGCCCTGTGTGACCCATCCCAGCTCTGAAAAGCCGGTCTTCTTGCCTACAAAGCAAACTCCAGCTCCCGCTCTGTGAGCCTGCATCACAGCTCCTTACAGGCCCTCCCTGCCTTCACTGCCACCACCTGCCTCCTGGGTAATGTGACAGCATCTTCAGGAAGCAGGTGGGTGGAGCTATTGGGGACTGGGGAGGAGGAAGGGGAAAAGGGAGATCAAGGTGAGGAAGGGCCTGATGCTGTAGAAGTCTTTGAAGTATTTTCCTCTTGGTAACTCATTGGGTCCCAGTGGTCTTCTGAGAATCTGAAGAGTGGCAGGCAGGGCAGGCGTGGGGGGTGAGGGGAGTGGGGGGTGGGGTGAGAGTGGGGGGTAGAAAAACAAACAGAAAACAAAACTAAAAACCCATTTTCAGGGACACAGCTCAAAAGAGCACTGGTTCAAATGTCTGAGTAGGGGCCCCTGTATGCCTGCATCTCCAGAAAGTCTGTCTGTGTGGAGTCAAGTAAAGCAGGCCAGGCAGGGATCTTTAGTGACCAACCTTGCTTGCTACAAGTCAGGATTTGAAGCACTTGTTGATGAAGAGCGAGGGTAGCAGCCTTCCATATGGATTGCACCGCAGTGTAAAGGAGGCACCAATCCTTTCCAGTGGACCAGGAGGTGACCTCATGCGTATCCAATGGAGGAGAGACCAGGAGGTGACCTCATGCCCAATGGAGGAAAGACTGAAGGGGTCAAGGATTTTGTCTTGCTTGGATCCACAAGCAATGCTCACAGAAGCAGCCCTCTGGAGCTTGAAAGGCACCTTGTATTGCATGAGGCATATTGCCTGCACAGACCTCTGAAGCATATTAAAAAGCACGGGTGCTGCTTTGAGGACTGAGGTGGGCGTGACTCACTCCATGGTGATTTCAGTGGCCTCCTCGGCCTGTGGAAAGTTGGGCCTTGGCTAACGAGGATTGAAGGAGAATGGATGCATTTGAATTGTGGGTGCTGGCGAAAAAACATCCACAGTCCCATGGACTGCCAGAAAAACAACTTTCTTGAAAGCACAGCCAGCACGCTCACAGAGGCAAGGGGGGGGGGGGGACAGAAGGCCCTGCGGTGGCTGGACCCAGTGGCTGAGACCAGGGACTTTGACAGAAGAGTGGCTGTGAGGATGTGCAGGACAGGACAGGTTTCTTCTCCATGGACACAGGATCACTGAGTCGGAATCCATCCTACCACACCTACCCACACGACCACAGCGACCTCCGACAGACACACAAGAGGCACCTGCTTTTTCACACAAACAGCAGCTTTTACTGAGCTCCACGTGGGGCTAGCCTGGCACGACTGAGGGCACCGGGCTGTTCTCAACGGTCCGTCTGTGGTGTGACAGGAGATGCGGAGGTGCACGCAGCAAGGTGGGCCGTGGAGGCGCACTGGGGCGCCTGAGGAGGGAGAGGACGCGTGGAGGCTGCGTGAGTCTCCCGCAGGCCAGGCGGGTCAGTCCCCCGGCCCGAGGCCGGGGCCTCGGCTGGACGCTCAGCCGTTGCTCGGGAGGAAGAGGGCCAGCAGCACGATCAGGAGGACGAGCAGGCTGCCGCCCACCGCCAGCCCCAGGTAGATCCGGCAGCGCTGGTTCTCGGAGCGTTTCTTCTGGGCCAGGGTCTTGGTCGTCTTGCTGAAGGCCGAGCTCTGTAGGCACCACAGAAAAGGGAGTGGGTCTGCGAGACTCAAAGCAGCCCCTGTCCCAGCCAAACCTAGTCTCCTCCTGGCCCCTCCCCACCCCGCTTTGCCCACTTGGGTCCTCCACACAGCCTGTCTGGCCCTGCTTAACCTCAGACATGGTACAGTCCTTGACTCCAAGTCTGACAGGCTCACGTGCCGTTAAAAATGCCAGCCCTTGACCCTTAGGAAGGCACACCACTCCACACGAAACACCAGGACCTTCCTAAGGTCTGCCTGTTGCATGCCTGTGCTAGGGGTGCCCAGGAGATGCCCCCTAAACCAAATCCAGTGCCATCGAGTCAATGCTGTCTCACGATGGCCCAGGAGGACAGGGGAGCACAGCTTCCTGTGGTTTTCTGAGACTATACCTCCGCACGGGAGAGAGTGCTCCATCTCCCTCCTGCCAAGCAGCCGGTGGTTTCAAACGGCTGACCTTGTAACTCATATGCCCCCAGGACACCCAGAGACCCCCGAGATCATGGGCCTCCGACTTCACCATGGGCCTGGAGGCCCTGCAACCAGCCTCGAAGCTCGCTCGTCGGACTCCTCCCCTTCCCCTTCCTCCCCTTCTCATCGCCCCTCCACCTGCACCCCCTCCCTCCCCCCAGGCCTCACACCATGTCCAGGAGTTGGTCTGAACGCTGCTCCAGCTCGGACAGCTTCCCGTCACGCTCCAGGACCTTGTCGAAGTTGTGGAGCATGATTTCCGTCACTTCGTCCGCCTGCCGCTGACATTGCTCCAGCTCTTTCCCTGCCTGGGCACCAAGCCCAAGGTCAGGGCTGCATGAGGCCCCCGGGGGGGGCCCTCATCTGGCCCCAAGACCCAAGCCCCCTCAGCCCCACTCTAGATGTGGGCAGCACCCTTCATGAGCATGTATGATGTTCGGGGGGATGAAGGGCTTGCTGGTTGGGGGTGGGGTGGGGGTGGGGGCTGGCCTGTGGTCTTTGTGGCCCTTCCCTTGGCCCTTCAAGGCAGGAAGGTCAGCCCAGGGTCCCTTCATCTCAGCTTGTTCCAGGCTGCCCTAGCGTGCAGACTGCCCAGGACTCCACTCACATAGCCGACATCACCTGCTAGCCACCGGTGACTTCCCACTGGCCCACCCCTACCCACCCCCCTTTGGACACTGGCCCTGGGTTTGCAAAAGTTCCTGGTGTGAAAGAAAACAGCAGCGGAGTGTAGTATGGCCATCAGAGAGGTCTGTGGGACAGACTTATCCCAGCAGGGTGGAAGGGAGCTCTCCTCCCCTCCCCCGCTCCCCACCAAGCCCGCTATCATGGAGTCACTGCTGGCTGATGGCAAACCCTCTGCAGGGGGCAGAACTGCTCAGGGGGGTTTCCACGGCAGCAAGTCTGTGTAGAAGCAAACACTCTCGTCTTGCTCCCTCAGTGCCTGGGAGCTAGATTTAAACTGCTCATCTTCTGGCCCTGAGGGAGGGGGGTAGAAAAACAGAAAACAAAACTACAGGGTCGATGCCGACTCACTGCACTGCAGGGCAGGGCAGGACTGAAATGGTAACTCCTTATGGAAAGAAAAAGCCTTGTCTTTCTCCCTCCAAGAAGCTGGTCGTTTCGAAGTGCTTGACTGTGTGGTTAGCAGCCCAGCAATTAACTCACTGTGCCACCAGGGCTCCTTCCTCTGGCCCCCGGAGGCAGTCAAGAGCAGGAAACTGAGCTTCCTGGTTGGAAGCCAGACAGAGAGGAACTCCATCCCATGGGGAAGGAAGAGAAATTGGGGACCACCACAGTCCTAGTTTCATCTTCCCTGCCCCCTGCAAACTCAGCAGCCCAGCTCTCCTTGCTCTGGCCTAGGACTAGCCAAGCCTGGCCTGCCCCTGCTGCCTCTACCACCTTACCCCACCCGCCACCAGCACGGTCGGGCAACTTCTGCCTCCCTGGCCTGTGACTTGCAGCCTTCCAGCTGCCCTGCAGAGCCTCTCACAGGGAAGAGACCCCCTTTGAGTGCCCAGCCAAGGCACCAATCTCTCCTCATTTCAGAGGACCAAGGACCGAGGGCATGGGGTTGAAGCTCAGAGGACAGGAGCCAAGATCAAACCAAACGTGTTGTCAGTGAGTCGATGTTGGCTTATAGGGACCCTGTAGGACAGACCAGAACTGCCCAGTTGGGTTTCCAGGGCTGCCGGTCTTTGCAGGAACAGAGAGCCTCACCTTTCTCCCAATGAGTAGCAGGTGGGTTTGAACAGCTGACCTTGCAGTTAGCAGCCCTACGGGAGAGCCACTATGTCGCTAGGGCTCCTTAGGAGGAAGAGGAAACAAGGGTCATGGGCACAAAAGGAACTGGGCTTTGGAGGTGGGGCTGAGAGAACCACAGAAGAGGAGGCACCAGGTAGGGGCTGGAGGGCCAGGAGCAGGCTTGGGGACATTTCAGGGACATGAGTCTCCTTGGATCAACAAACCACAGCCGCTGCCTCCTCCCTGCCTACATCTGCCAGGCTCCCACAGCCCAGTCCTGCTCCCATCTCCTCCCCACAGATCGCTTTCCTTCCAGCCCATCTCCCCCATTGACTACCAGAACAGATATTTTTGGCCCTTGACTGAATTCTACTTAAAACAAGAGAAATTAAGTGTTATGAAGGATTGGGTGGCCACAGAAGACCACCTCCCGCTCGTCCAGAAATCCTTTTGGAGGCTTGGTAGCTACGGCCTCAGAGCATTCCCAGTGTATGAATCCTCTCTCCCCAAATAGATCAGGAGCTCCCAGAGGGAGGGCAGGGACCAGTCCCCAACTCCCATCGTCCACCACCCCAGGGTCCCAGGAGGCCTTGCGGAGTCCTGACCACTGCAAGCTCCAGGGAATGGGTCAAGTGCACTCTAGCTTATCATGGTGAAATGAATCACTTAATTTGGCCCTTGGATGTAACTCCCACCAAGGGACTGAGCAGAAGGGGCTATGCAAATGAGATGCCTGCAGTCCATCGAGGAGATTGGCTAGCTTACTAATGATGTAAGCAAGGTATGCGGCACTCCTGTGGGGATGGGAGCACGCCAACAGCTAAATGGTCCCCTGTTTTAGCATCCCACTTGGAGCCTTGGGGGTGTCATGGGTTATGTTTGGGCCTGCTAACCTCCAGGTCAGCAGTTCAAAACCACCAGGCGTTCCCCGGGGGGTGGGGGCGAGGGGGCGGGGTGGTGGGAGAGGAGGCTTCGTACCTCCGTAAAGACTTACGGTCCTATTCTGTTCCCCAGGCTGCTATGAGTCAGAAGTGAGTCCGTGACAGGGCGCTGAGGTGCATCTTAAGTTGAGCTATCCCAGAGGCAAGCAGGCAGGCGGGGAGAGCAACCCTGGGTCTATGAACCCTACCCGAGGAAGCCGCGCAACCTCAGGAAAGCTGACACCAGAAAGGACGAGAGCAGCCAGCAGCAGCAAACTGACGGCCGCAGAGTCCGGAGGCCAGCAGGAGCTGGTGCGCAGGGATTCGGGCCCACAGAGCAAGAAAACCCGGCACCTTCAGGCAGGAGGCTAGCTGGAGGAGCCGTGGTCAAAGCTCTGCTTGCTCACCATGGCGCTAGAATGGAGTGCCTTTGGATCAAGGCTTCCTGGTCCAAGCAATGTCTGCGTGGGCCTTTCTCCGCAGAACTTGGTGAGCTTCCTAACACTAGCCCGGGTCAGTGTTACCCTACCTGCAGGTACTTCTGAGAAGAGGCCGTCCTGACCAAAGAGCTACACCCTGAGCTGTTTCTAAATTGTGACATGTTCATTCCCCACTGAAACCCAGAGCGGAGAGCCCCATGGGCGCGTCTATGTGGTCCCCGCAGTGAGTTCTCAAGGTCACAGAAAAGGAGAGAGGCCCAGGAGAGGGGCGGGCAGCCAGCATCAGAACGGAGACAGTGGTCGAGTAGGTAAATATCCGACTTCAGCCTCATCACTATTGACGTCCAGCCGTCAAAGTTCCCAATGACCCTCTCTCCTTAGGAACCCAGAGGAGGACAGACGCCACCCCCACGCCATTTTCACCTTTATCCCAAAGCAGTTCTCCGTCCCCAGAAATGTTACCCCAGCATGTTTATCCAGACCAGCGGGAGCTTAGAGGGACAGGCATCTGTAGTTCAAAGCTGCAAATATTTATCCAGCCTGCTGAGAGGAGACAGGAAAGGCCCGCACAGTAGGTGGGGGGGGGGGGGGGATGAGCAGAGACTGGTCCTAGGAGGAGGGAAGGCAGAACAGAGTTAAGGGTGACTGGGGCACAGTGGCAGACACACTCGGAAACTACCTGCAAGGTTGGCATTTCCAACCTCCAGCCACTCCACAGAGAAAGCCAGATGCAAGCCTCAGACACAGACAGGGTCGGTTTTGCTCGGTCCTCTGGGCAACAGGTTGGGTTTGGGTTTGGGCTTTCCGGGACCAACCCTGGCTGTCACTGGCATGACAAGTCTATGACTCAACTAGTCTCCAGCCAGTGGGGCCTTTGAAGATCCCCAACCCCAACGGGCCCGAGACAGAGACTTGAGAAAGGGCAGAGATTGAAATTGAGACTCCCCATGGGAGACCGGAGGGGTGCTGGGTCTTATTTGTTGTACTCTTCACTGCACAGCTGTTAGTGTGCTCTCCAACAGAGGTGATACGGGGTCACATTCTCCGGGAGAGCGGGCTGTGCCTTCAGCTGCGGCACGTCAGCCTGCGCCCCCACCCCCACCCCCACCCCTACCCCCATCCCCGGCGGGAAGCCACACCTGCATGGGACCGAGGCTGGCACGGGGCCTAAGAACGCACTCAGCATTGACACAGGCCTCAGAGCCACGCCGTGTGTCCTCCGTGGCCCCCCTCAGGCAGAGGGCAGGGACGCTGGCTGTGTGCACAGCGCTTTGCTAACACCGGGAGAGGTGAGTCCTTAGGTGGCACCAACAGTTTGCACTCTGGAGAACTACAGGCTGTGGACGGGCGTAAGCCCCCAGAGGGCAGGCCCCAGGTCTGTTTTACATCACAGCCTAACTCAGCACGTGCCTGTCACAGGCTGGTCGTGAGGTACCATCAACACCTGCCAACCCCACCAGGCCACAGGGGGCTGGGGCTGGGGGTGGGTGGCACGACCCCACAGGATTTTCCTGGCTGTCATCTTTCCAGATTGCCGAGCCGCAGTCGGCAGAGAGAGTTCATGGTGGATCCTGTGAGACCAACGTTGAGCACTGCATTGCCGCACCACTCGGGCTCCTTCGGCTCAGAGCACATGTTGAACCACCTGCACAACCATGCGTGACTGCTCTTCGACAATCCCTGGTGGCCTGATGGTTAAACCATTCCAGGACTCATCATCAAGTTGGCGGTTGTCAACCCAAACACCCAGCTCATGGCCATCAAGTGGACTCCAGCTTACGGAGAGTAGGGCAGGGAAGGCGTGCCCACACGGTATCTTTGCCACTCTAGAAAGCCTCCTCTCTCTCCCTTGACGCAGCTGGCAGCTTCAAACTGCCGGCCTTGTCTGAGCAGAGCTGCAGGGCTTAACCACTTCACCACCAGGGTTCTTATCTATCCACATGGGCCTTGGAAAAGAGGCCCCTTCAGCTGACCAATTCCTGCTAAAACGAAATCCGCCAGGGTGAACTCGATGGAGCAGCACAGCATTTGGACACCTGGGAGGAGGGGGTTGTTTCCAATGGACACCCACCCAGCAACGTCCCTTCTGTTTGCTTTGGTGTATCAGTCTGGGGAGGAAGACAGGCACGAGGGATACAATGTTACATGTAAGAGATAAGTCGCAAGTGTTGCCGCAGCCCACAGAGGTGGCTGCCCAGAACATGGGGCCCGCCGTGCATCTGCAGTGCCACTGCTGGTGTAGAGGGTTGGGGTTCCAAAGGACAGTCATTCAGAGACTTTCAGGCAGGCTGAGGAGAGGGTAGAGGAGGGCCCTGGGGAACAGTAGCAGGTGAGAAGCGGAGAACACGTCGGAACAGCTTAGAAGCCAGAGCCAAAGCTCTGGTGAACCAAAGAGGACACTGGAGAAGGTAACATGTTCCTGTCCATGATCCTGTTGTGGGGGCGGGGGAGTGAGAACGCTCAGGGCAGAGGGTGGCAATGCGCCATCCACAAGAGGTGTCAGGAGATGGTGGCCAGGCGGGTGAGGGCAGAGAGCGTGGAGAGGAAGGGTGGGTGAGGGAGGCATTTCCGAGAGCTGCCAGGGGCCTGTGGGGCTTAAGGTTTGGCCAGGCTCTGGGGGGAAGCTGCAGTTCCGTTGGCGTTCAGAGGGTGGTGGTTACCACAGGAAATGTTCTTGACAGACCGTTACCCTCTGTCCAGAAACTCCCTCTTAGGAAACTTAAATCACCATTCAGGGTTTCCCAGGTTCACAAAGCCTGGTTCCTCTTCAGAACGCACAGCTGGCCCAAACCTCGCCCGTCTCCCCCGCACCCCCTTGTTTATGCTCCAGAAACCCAGCTGCCCTCAGCTTCCTAGAGCCAGTGCCCAACTTGGGCCTATTACCTCCTCCCTGCTTAGCTCTTGGCTAGGTGTGGGAGGAAGAGTTTCATCCAAACCCCGCCTATCACTTACCACTTGAGTGGCCCGCAGATGAGGACACTCGCTAAGGTTTTTCTAACCTTTCCAACCCTCTGCTTCCTTTATCTATAAAATAGTGACCACAATACCCACTTCATGGCGCTGTTGGAAGGGACGATGCCACGTATTACTAATAAAGATGCTTGGCACAATGCCTGACACATATTAATTGCTCAATAAACAATAGCTATTATGATGTGATGTAGTCCAAATTTCCCATGACTGTTTTAATATCTTCAACAAGAACCCTGACTCAGGGTCAGGAAAACCTCTTCGCTATTATTAACACAATTCGCAGCCAAGGACAGAAAGCCCCAACCCGATGCTATCAAGTTAGCCCCAACTCCCAGCAAGGCCACAGGTCAGGGGAGAACTACCCCCAAGGGGGCTTTCAGAGTCTTGACATTCAGGGAAACACCCTGCCCCGTCTTTTCCCAGCAAAGCAGCAGATGGATTTGGAGAGCCGTCCTGTTGGCTGGCAGGGGAGGGCTGACCCACGATGACCCCGGAGCTCCTTCACAGCCAGCGATGGGCTTCCCTGTTGCCAATTTGTGCCTCAATTTGCTTCGAGCAAGACAGGACTTGACTGAGGTCTTTGATATCCCGCATCTGGCTCGTGATCATCAGGCAGGAGAGGCTGTGGAGAAGATTTTCCTAACCTTGCGCCATCATCTCAGGTGACATTCCATGAGCGAACCTCCGTGCCACTGCTATGGGTCTCACTTAATCCTCACGACAGCACGACATGGGCTGGGTAACCTAAGTTTATAAGATGCTGGGGCCCAGAGGGGTGAAATCACCTGTCTGCTCAAAACCACAGAGACCATGGGTGCAGGATCTGGAATGTGAACTGACATGGACTTTGGGGATTATTGTCTGAGCTGCTGTAGCTCACTGGGTGCAGGAAGAAGGTAGCCCAATGCTTTCACTGACTGCTGAAATATTCCTCCAATGCCTAACAAGCCAGTGTGAGTGCTGATGAGAGACTCTTTGGTCTGTGCAGGCAAGTGGACAGATGAATGCGGGGAAGGACTTGCTCGGTGTCCATGTTTCCTCTGCCCATTCCTGCTCCGTAGGGTTTTCTCAGTCGTGACAGAGGCAGATCACCAGGTGTTTCTTCCGAGGCACTCCAGGTGAATTTGAACCACCGACCTTTAGGTGAGTCTCTTCCAACACACAGGGAGGGAGGTTCGTCAATGTGCACACAGCAGAAGTGTTTCAGGGGCTGGCAAAGGCTGTGACCTTGTGGAAGCAGAACGCCAGACCTACCTTTTGAGGTGGGTTGAAACCACGGACCTTTTCATCCGTCCTCCAGCACACCCTGTTTGTGCCACTCTGGAACTTTCCCATCATCTCCCCCAGCAGCAGCCTAGTCTAGCACAGAGGAATTTGCCCAACGCAAAGCTTAATGAGATGAGTCACAGGTAAGAGAAAGGAAGGGGAGCGAAGGTGGGCAGGTAAAAAGGGCACTGAGAAGAAGGGAGGAAAGGGATGGCAGAGAGAAAGGGGCAAGCAGAAAGAAGACACAGGGCGAGACTAAAATCGAGAAAAGAGATCAACACCTCACCCTCCAGATTCTGATCCACTACTGGCCTCAAATAGTAAAAAAAAAAAAAAAACCAAAAAAAAAACCCAGCCCTGAGTTTTCCAGTATCCAGCCACTCAAGGTATCCTGGCCTTTGCCTTCACTTCTGGAGATTCCTCCTTCTTCTCCCCATGCGCTAAGGGCCAGAGAGAAGCCCATCCCTCCCACTGCCTGGGTCTCGACCCTGCATTCTTGGAAGGGGGCTGTGGGCTCTGCCTGTTCTCAGAGCCTCCCTCTGTTTCCTGCCTTGACCTCCAGCTCAGCACTACCTTCCGGCCCCACTTCCTCTTCCTGCCTCCAGTTCCTCTGAGATGGGGGCATCCAGGTGACCACCCTAAGCCAGGCCCTATTTATCCATCCAAGGAGGCCGGGTAGGGAGGC
>PVJH01030968.1:0-24250 GCA_004026705.1 Nesogale talazaci
AGAATTTTTCCAAGACTGTGTGATGAAGACTTCTTTCCTAGATAAAGCTGACAATGTTTTAGAGGCATTTGCAAGTAGCAGAATCCATCACACTGTTTAGGGGAACAGAATTAGAACCAATATGTACAAGTGAAACTATAGATGATTTTTTTTATGCCACCTGAGAAGAAATCTCATGGTATTTATTACAAACTCAAGACAAATTCACCACTTTTAAAGATAGTGACTTTCCCACCATCAGAGAGATTAAAAACAGGCTGTGTGACCACCATTAAAAAATGCTATCTAGGGACTTTTTCCATGGAAGCAATTTTAATTAAAGTTCAACTAGACATCCAACTCTATGATACTGAAATTTAGTGGGGTCACCTTGTCCAACCCCGCACATAATCTAAAAATCTCTTCTAGGCACTCTTTCCAGGACTCCTCCAAAATCTTGTTTTAAAATAATGTAGTTCTGGAATTGTTGACACATATATCCTACTCCAAACAAATAAGAAATCAAGGAAATCAGACTTCACATCTAATCCCTTGCACGTGTCTGAATGGAGCACTGAGGGCATTGTGAATCCCACTGAAATTGCCTCTCAGAGAGGGACCAACAGTCCGTGAGCCCATGCTCACTTCAAGAAAAGCACAGGGAGAAGGATAACCACTCTTGCACAAGCAGCTCATTGTGGTTCGAGAGTCAGTACATCCACCTGATCCTTAGGGACACATCTATACCACCAACCTTCTCAACTTCTTCACAGAGTTCATCCCACGTATCTACAAAACAAAATGGTTCATTCTTCTCCATTTGTGGCTGAAATTTAAATAAAGAGTCCCCCATCTTTAGAAAATTCCGAAGTTCTTCAGGAAACTCGAAAGAAAGGTAGGCATGTCCATGTAACTAGGGGCCATGCTTGAGGAGATCTGGCGTGGTGGCTATGCAGGGGGCTGCTGACCACAAGGTCAGTACTTCGAGGCCACCAGTTGCTCTGTGGGAGAAAGGCCAAGTGTTCTGCTTGCACAAGAGTGAGTCTCAGAAACCCACAGGAGCAATTCATCTGTCCTCTAGGGTGACATGGAGTAGACTTGATGGCTGTGGCTTTGAGTTTAAGAAGACATATTCAAGAAATCAAAGAGGTGGGCATCTAAAATAAGACTCAAAATTACCAAAGAGTACTTAACTCCAGGATTTATTCCCTTCCAAGGGGATCTCTCAACGAAATACACATACACACATATCAGACGGCAACAACAACAACAGAAGTAAACTCACTGCCCACTGTCAATGAATCAATGCCAACTCACAGAGACTCCAGGGGACAGGGTAAAGCTGCCCCTGTACATTTCTGAGACTGTCATTCTTCACGGGAGTAAAGAATACCCTGTCGTTCTCTTGTGGAGTCACTGATGGTTTTGAATTGGTGTACACACACACATTGAAAGAGAGGCAGAGACAGACTGGAAGCGAAAGAGCTCTCTCCTTTAGAAAAGCCATACAAGTTGCCACCAGAATTGATAAAACAAAGGAACTGTTGCTGTTGCTGTTGCTGTTGATGTTAGGGGCTGAGTTTGTTTCTACTCAAAGCAATCCTATGGGCAACAGAAGGAAAGATCACCTGAACCGGTGCTATCCTCAAACTTGTTATTGTGGCAGCCACTACGTTAATCCGTCTTGTGGAGGAGCAAGAAAAGTAAGGTTCCTTGACCAACTGAGTCTCTAGCAGTTCAAACTATCTCGGCTGATAATGACTAAATTCAGCTTAAATGTTCATCTAGTTACTAATTTTCCCATTCAAAAAATATTGGATGCCTACTATTTCCCATCATATTAAACAGGGAGAAGATTGAATTTGTCAAGAATTCCATTTTACTTGGATCCACAACCAACACCCAGGGAAGCAGCACTCAAGATTTCAAATGAGGTGTTGCAGGGGGCAAATCTGTTGCAAAAGACCTATTTAAAAGGTCAAAGAGCAAAGTTGTAACTTCAAAGGCTAAGGTGAGCCTGACACCCATGGTCTCACACCCATGTGAAAGCTGACCAGCGAACAAGAAAACCCACAGACAAATTGATGCATTTGAATTACGGTGCTTGTGAAAAATACTGAACATCCCATAGATTATAAAAGAACAAACAAATCGGTCTTTGAAGAGACACAGCCATAATGCTCCTTAGAAGGCAGGGTGATTGAGTCTTCGTTTCACTCATTTTGCGCATGTAATCAGAAGGAACTGGTTGATGGAAAAGTTTGTCATGTGACTTCGGGTCCAGTTCAAATGCCCAGGAGTTTTATCACCTGGGAACACAATCATTTGGTTAACAAGCATAATCCAGTGTCTAAGCATCACAACAACCCTCTGAGATAACTGGGGTCCCAAAAGAAATACAAGAGTTTGTCTTCAATAGACAAGTAAATGTTCTAGTTAGAGAATCAAGCATGCACAGACTTTGGGACAATTGAAAAGCAACTAGTGTACTGACCATGCAAAACTTCCTGACACCATTCTACACAGGTACTCATTCTCACCTGCAAATCTCATATTAACTACTCAAGAATGTACTGCTACAAACACCTTACAGGTGAAGAAATTGAAATGCCTTAGTGACTTACCCAAGATAGCCCTGTGCGTGAAGGTGAGCCAGAAACTGAACGTAGCTCTTCAGAGTCTAACTTCAAGACTCTCGACACTGCCTCAAAACTGGGCTGCCTTTAACAGAAAATTGAACGTGTAGAGAGTAATCAAAATTGGGTAAAACTAATCAGATATCCCGAAGAGCATTTCTAAAGTATGGAGTGGATGTGAATTGATGTCTTTAAAAAACAGGCAGGAATACTGGGCATGGGGAAGAGTTGGGGTGAAGACATAGATAAAGTTAAGTGTGTAGAATAGCAAATAGGTCTCCTGTAAGGCAGGATCAAGGTTCCTGAGTGGTTTGCATGAAGCCACTGGAGGTCGGTGGCTGAAATCACCCAGCAGCACCTCAGAAGAGAGTCCAAGCAATCTGCTTCCACCAACACGAGAGCCAATGAAATTCTACCGGGACGGTCTGCTCTGGGACCCGTGGGGCTGCCATGAGTCAAAATGGACTTCATGGTAACAGAGTTAGAGTAACTAAAGAGCAAATAGAAGAGCAACGTACTTCCTTTCCTACTGACCTCTTCATAACCCCCTGCTATTTGGATTCTCCTACGTCTCTGGAACTAAGGCATCCTAATAGAAGAGCCTCAGTACCATGGATTGCCCTGGACTGCCACCAGGGGCTCCAGCATAAGACCCATTGTGAGGATGCCACAAGACGGCGTGCTGTTTTGTTCCATGGTCAATAGGGCCACTGTGAATCGGAAGTGGCTCAACAGCCCCCAAGAACGACATCTCTGGAAACATTTTCTTAGGCTCTTCCGTGTGTTTCTCGCCCCTTTTTCTGGGAGAGGGGTGTCTATTTTAAATAGGAGCCTTGGGAGCATAATGAATTAAGTATCTTCAGGCTGCTGACTGGAAGAAAGGTCAGTGGATCAAACTCACCAGCTACTCTGCAGGAGGAACAAGAGATTGGCTGCTCCAGTGAAAACCAACGGGAACTCTTCCTACGGTTGCCAGGAGTCCGAATAGACTTGGTGGCAGTGGCTTTAATCCTGGGGTTTAAAGAAACTGTTCCTGCTCTTCGTTCTATATGCCAAGTGGTTCTCAGACTTGACTGCCATTCTGTCACGTTAAGACCCCCCAAATCCCATCCCTGTGGAGTCCGGCTTGTGCAGTGGGTTACACCTTGGGCTGATAACTGCAAGGTCAACAATTCAAAACCACCAGCCACTTCTCAGGAGGAAGCTGAGGTTCTCGGCTTCCATCATGATTTCCAACCTCAGAAACCACAGAGGCAGGTCTACCCTAACCTATGGGATCGTGGAGTCAGAATGGACTCAGTGGTTGTGAGTTTGACTTTTAAAATCTTATCCCTATAAATTCTGATTCGATAAGTTTGTGGGGTGACCCTGGGGTATCCAGATTCATAAAAGATCCCTCAGGTGATTCTACTGTACAGCCAAAAGTAAGAACCAGTGACCTACATCTCTCTCTCTCTCTCTGGTCAATTCCACCTACTCTTCATAAGCTTCATAAACTTCATTCCTATCAGAGACTTGTAAGTTTATATCCACATCTGAAACTTTTCTGAGTTCTGGGTTTTCCCAAGTTCCAGGTCTAAGTGTCCTACTGCCCCCTGAACCTCTCAAACTAAGTGTCTCACTCAAAATTCACTGCCATCAAGCTAATTCTGACTCAGTGGCCCTACAGGACAAGTGAGAACTGCCACAGTGGGTTTCTGAGACTGTCGCTCTCAACGGGCTTAGGAAGCCTGGTCTTTCTCCCACAAGCTGCTGGTGGTTTTGCAGATAGGTTATCGCACTCCACCTTCACTCTCCTGAAATGCCCAGAGGCTCTCAAATGTAGCATGCTTTCAGTGGAGCACATCCTTCCATGTCCTTCTCCCAACACATGGTCTCATTGCCTGCCTCCCTGCCCAACCTAAACCTCCTCTCGATTCCTTCTTTGTCCTCACCTGCCATGTCCCAATAGATTTCACCTTCTTAAAGGCATTCCAGTTTGATTTTCTCCAATTCAACTGTCAATGCCTTAGTTCGGGCCCCACTTTCCAACATGTTTTCGTCCAATGGATTCCTCAGTGACTGCCCAGTGTTAACCTTCTCTAACCTTGCCCTCTCAAGTGCACTGCCGTAGTGACCTCTCTAAAATGTAAATCTGATGATGTCATCTGCCCAAAAGCCTATGATGGCTCCCCATAGTCTGTGGGATGAAGTCTGAAGGCCGTACCTTTGCTCACAAAGTCCTTCAGGATCTGCCCTGCTTAGTTCTTCCCAGGTCACTTCTCATCTCTCCCTACCCCACAGCCCACACCCAACTGGTCCTACCAGCTTCTCAAAGCTACCCTCTCTACAGTCCCTGTCTGGGTGAGGTGCCCCTTCTTTGTGCTCCTTCTAGCCTCGATTTTTGTGCACTGAAACGATGCGCTGACTCGGACAACTCCCTGATCACATTGCAATCCCCTCAAGGATCAGGACCGTGTATGAGTCCTCTGGGTATTCCTGATTCTTTGCACATTACCAGTGTTTCATTAAGGTTTCTTGAAGGAGGGAATGAATGAAGGTTGTGGAAGACTAGCTGGCCAAAGGTGGCAATCATCTGACAGCCAATGACTCAAAGGATGCTCTGTAGTCACTGTAGGATTCTTTTCTTACACACACTTGATTTGTTTTGGGAGATGCTGAGAATGTACACCAATCCCACAGCTTCGACATGTACAACGCAGTGACGCAGGTGACATTCTTTGAGTTGTATGGTAGTTGTTCTCGCCTTCCTTTACTGGGTTGTGCCTCCCCCATAATACACACTCACTGACCCCTCTACCCCCAAGCCCCACGCCACTCTCTCCCCTTCACTATACGGCTCAAAAGTGACGTGGGGAAAATGGTACTTGAGGAAGAATAGTTGGTACAATGGGCATAGATGGATCACCATAGGTGGGATAGTGGGCAAATCACGAACTCTTGTGAGCCTCGGCTTCTTCATCTAAAAACATTAAAATATTATTACCTGTGGTGCCTAATTTACAAGACTGTTGCAAGCATACAGTGAAATAATATTTAGGACCATTTTCTGACATCATAAATCACTTTTCAAATATGAGAGATGATGATTATGTAAATAGCAAGAAGTGTGGCCACCGGTGAGCTGTCATGAAAACCCAACATGGCTGGACACTCTTGAGAAGAGCAGGGGCTGACGGTCAGTTCACTTCCCTGTCATGTGATTCTCGCCAGTCTCTCCAAGCCTAGGTTCCCTCATCTGCAAAATGAGAATATCACACTCAGGTTTCTGACCTAATTTTTGTTATTGGGGCCATACGAGGGGAATTTGATAAACAATAGTTCTCCTTCCCTCCTCCTTAACCGCTCTGCACTGATGCCAATGAGAAGTTCTCCAAAGTCTCTGACACAGAGACTGGAGTCCAGAGAAGAGGAGCAGGGGAGTTTCCTGAGATTTGTACTCGTACTTAAGTAGCAAGTGGTAGGCAGGCAACTCATGACAACCAGAAGGATAATGGGCTAAATGACGCTTTAGATAAATGATTTACGTCAAAGATTAACAACAGGTGGGAGGGGGCCCACAAGAGTAGTTTCACCACCTGGTTTCCAAGCAGGCAAATTCAGGGGGTGGAAATGAGCTGGCTGGCGTGGGGTCTGGAGTGAGGTCAGGGACAAAGAATCTCTCGCTCACACCCCTCTTTTTTTTGTGCTCCTGAATCATCCTGCAGCCCGAGGTAAGTCCTTCCCATCTGCCTCCATCTCGCCCTCATGATCCTGTAAAGCACAAGGGAGTTCGGACAAGACCTGCGCTCCTGGCACCCCAAAACTACTGAAATGCTAGATCCTGAGAGGAAGAGTCTAAAACTCAGTCCTCGGTGTCTGGTAAGAAAAGTCAAGGGCAAGACAAACTCCGGCAAAAGTGTCAGTGAGCAAGGGTTTGACAAGACTAAAGGAAGAAACTTTTCCCCTGAATACTGGCATGTAAATACCACCCCCAAGGGTCGTTATAGTTGGTCTTCAGCCTCTGTATGTACCTTTTTGGGGTGAATCTTCTGAAGGAGACAGGCTCCAGAGTCTGTCAGATCACATTTTCTCAGTAGCATTCTATGAGTCCTTTTGGCTACTAGCTGGAAGGTTGGTGCTTCCAAACCTACTCAGAGGTGTCTCTGCAGACAGGTCTGACTATCTGCTTGTGTAATGTCACCATACTGACAACCCTATGGAGAAGTTCTAGTCTGCACACACACCCCTGGGAATCAGAATGGACCAGCAGCAGCTATCTTCTTAAAACTTCTTTTCCTAAATGAGTGAGAACACAAAAGTCCCAGGATGCAAGAAGGGTCACGTTGCTGTCACTGGGACATATTGAGAAAGCAGGGGTTGAGGAAGGACCCCAGCCAGCTCGTAACCTCACCGCTCAATGCATGAATCTGTTGCCAGGATTCTACATGTAGATGCCAGGGGATGGGGGAACATGGAGGGGAGAAGGGACGAAACGCACCTTAAAACTCTGTTCTTTAGGTTTTCTCTGTAAAGGCAAAGCACTTCCCAATTTATGATGTCATTTATGCTAACACTACCCCTAGGAGGCAGGGAGGAAGCAGGAGTCATTATCCTAATTTTATAGTTAGGGAACTGGGGCCTGGAGAGTTTAGGTGACTCATCTGAGGTCACACAGAATGTCAATGTCTGAGTTGAGCCTATCCCAGGGAATACCCCCATGCACCGGGAGAGAGAGAGAGAGAGAGAGACCACCAGTTCCCAATTTACCACATGGCTGGACAGAATCCACTAGAAAAATATGAACTCTTAAAGGAGATTCATTCTTAGAAATTGCCACTACCTGGTACAGAAAAAGCACCAAGTCCATGGGTTTCATCTCTCACTGCCATTGGGTCAATACCAACGCATAGCAGCCTCATAGGACAGGGTGGAACTGTACCCTTTTGAATTTCCGAGACTGTAAGTGCTTATGGGAGTAAAAGGTCTTCTCTTTGCCCATGGAATGGCTGATGGTTTTGAACTGCTGATCCTGAGGATGGAGCCCAACTTGTCGCCACTATGCCAACTGGGCTTCTTTTGAGAGGAACTACACCACGCTATCTTTATATTTAAAGGATCCCTCATGGGATGATGGTTGTGAACTGGGCTGCCAATTGCAAGGCCATGAGTTCAAAACCGCTAGCTGCTCTGTGGGAGAAAGGCAGGGCTTCCTACTCCCATCAAGAGTTAGTTTTGGAAACTCACCGCAGCTGCTCTGCCCTGTCCTTTAGGGTCACCCTGTGTCAGCGTGGACTCTATGGCCGTGAGATGCTTACCTTGAAAAAGTCCTTGATCCACATCACTTCAAGATTTTGCCTGAATAGACAGACGACTATTTGATGTGTCTTCCACAGATCTTCACAGTAACTTATGTCCTCACACCTAGCCTGTCATCGAAATGCACTCATTTCATTACAGTTGGTTTAGGGGGTCAAGGCAAACAAGAGGAAAATTTGGTTCAGAAGAGATCTGGTTCATTTTTGGCCTGAGCACTAGCTTGTCTCTAGAATATTTGAGGGAAGGAAGATATTTCACCATGCTTTCCGTAAGAGTGGTGGCGGGAGCACGCCTTCCACCCCATGCATGGTTCCAGAAGGTGACATGAAGCCTCCTGCCCCAGGAAGAGCCAGAGAATACCATGTGCTGTCTGTCTGAATCCCTGTCGTGTTGCAGGGATCTGTGGCACATCACTGTCAGAGATAAAACGGGGTGAAGAAGATGGGGAGGGAATCAGTAGTCCCATGAGTGCTTTCCTCTGGAGGAAACCCGCCCCCCCCCCTTTGGAAACTCACACTACATGTTAAAGAGTTTGAGAAATCCTGTTGTACAAAAATGATAAGCAAACAGCCTGTTTCTATTGAGTTATCCCAGAGTCCCTAAATTAACATTTGAGTCCCTCCTTCTAGCCCTAGACTATCTAGGAAGAGCACGTGAAATGAGTGCTTTAACTGAATTCCCTCAATATAAGACAAGAAGACATCATCAGTCATAGTGCCAACTCCAAGCAAAAGAAAACTGTCTTGAGCTTCTCCTGTGGACTGTGGACCATTCAGACCCACCCTCGCCTGGGCCCTCCTTTAGCATGCCTGGAACTTGGAATCACTCATTCAAGACCTAGCTCTTCCTTTGTAGAGCAAGGACAAGGATACGTTTCAAAGGTCAAAAGGGGCCGAGCACAGAGGAAGCTGCTCAGCTTTAGATTCGTCAAATTCCTGACACCAAAACCAAAATTCACATTTGAAGATAAACGCACATCTCAAACCAGCAGACTTCCATCTCAAACCTTCCAGCCTTCCAAAGCCTTATGACTTCAGCTGTGAATCTCCGTGGCTTCTGCACCAACAGATTGGCCCAAACATGTATGCCGCACCTGGCCAGTTTGAACCCCATTGGGTGACCTCTGCTAAGCAACTTCACCTCTCGGTGGCCCTGTTTCCACACCTGGGATGCAGAGGCGGCAGCCCTTCCGTGTAAGACTGGCGGGATGGGGAACAACTTGTAAAAAGAAGATCATAAAAGCCTTTGCAATACATTCAGTGGCTATAAAAGCTTAATGATTATAATCAAGCTGTGGCTAGAAGAAGTATGCCTCGTCCGCACATGACAGTCACCAGTCACCGGGCTGGTATCTGATAACAGGACGGCTCTCTGCCCTGGTGCCTCCATCAGCTGTACACACTGGCCCTGGCTTTGTCAGGTTTCTTCACACCAAGCTGTCAGCAGAAAAACATTTCTCAAGCCAAACTCTCCTGGTCGGATCAGCGCCAACTCTCACAGAAACACCTCTCAGCCTCCTAAGATCAGGAAGCTCTGTGTGTCTGTGGCTGAGAGACACAAGACATCCCAACAGAACTTTCTTCTTGAAGCTGACCGTGGCCTCACCCTCAAGCCTAGGGTCATTGTAACACAACTGATGGGACCACAGCTGGAGCTGAGCTGTGCTGGGGCAGAGGTAAAGGGAAGATCTTTCACCTGATCCTTCCCAAATTAAAGAGACATAGCCCTTCATCAGAGAATGACTGGACTGACAGGTCAGCTATCTTGGTTCTCAAAATATCTTTGCCCGTGCACATTCCACATCTCTCCTCGCAGAGTCTGCAATGCCTCCTTATTCCATTTGGCTTGCCTGGCAATTTACCCTTCCACACTGGCAGCAAAGAATTAAAGGCATCGTAGAGGGAGAGAGGTGAGACTGTCTGCTCTTATAAATGCGCGCAGTCCCAGAACCCCACAGGACTTGATCGACCCTGTCCAAATGGGTCAGAATGAACTCCATGGCAGGGAGTTGGATTTATAGGGTGTGTGATTTGAAGTCAGCCAGCTCTGCATTCAAATAACAGCACTCCCACTGACCAAACTCCCTGGGACTCGGGCTGGTCTGGAAGCCTCCGTTTTCCCATCTACAAAATAAGGATCGCCTTGTTGGCTATTGAGGATTGGTGTAAGAATTAATAGGAAACAGCATTTACTATTGCATTTTGATGACAGTGAAGAAGAAGATGATGATGATGATGATGACAATCCAAGCCCCCCCAAAAAAATAGACTCATCACCACCCTGCCTTACAAGTCAAATCTTTCCCAACCAAAGTGGGGGTGTAGTAGAGGGGGGTTAGGTCCATCTTTGTGTGCTCAGTACTTGGACCCAGGTCCAGTACATTTGATTAGGCTGAACTGATCTTACCAAGCTGGGCGCAGAGGAGAGGAGGCTGAGATGAGGCCTCCTTGACCAGCCCTGACCAAATATGGGCAGTGCCAGTCCACTGAAGCAGGTCTCACCTGGAGCCGCAGGCGATTTCCTTCACTGGAGCCGATTCAGCTGATTCAAGTCGTCATTTGCATAATAATAGGAGAGGAGGCGCTGGCTGGACTCAGGTGATGATGACATGCTCTGCATGGCTTTTAAGATATAGATATGAAACCAGCCCTGGGGGCAAAAAAATAATTTACCTCAAGCTCTGCTTTTAATCGTTAAAAAATAACAATAAAATGCAATTTTAAAACACTGACCACACAGGAAGTGGAAGATTCATGGCAGTGTCCCGTCCCCCGTCCCCCCCTGTCCTCACTTGCCCCGGGAGCATCTTGACAATCAAACTGCTTGTTCATCCAGGTCTCCCCAATCCAAATTCATTGCCATCGAGTGATCGTCGACTCATAGGGACGGGGATAGGGTAGGACAGGGTGAAACTGTCCCTGTGGGTTTTCCAGACTGTCCCTGCCGATAGGAGTAGAAATTCCCATCTTTCTATCTCTGGGCCAACTGCAAGTTTCCATTCACTGAACCTGCAGATTGCAGTCCAATGCTTACCACTATGCTGCCAGGGAGATACTAGAAAATATAGTTGTAATCTCTCTCCTATTGGACGGTTCATTGTGACTTCTCTCCAGAAAAGCTCTTTTTCTGCCTCTCCTCTTCCATCATTGTTAGTTGATTCCGCCCCACGTGTCACAGAATGGACAGGCCTCATAGAGTGTGTGTACGGTGGATCTGCATGGAAGCAGAACACCAGGCTTGATCTTCCTTGGGTACCACTGGGTGGGTTGGCCCACAAACCTTTAGCGCACTTACTTTTAGGTTAGCAGTCAAGGGCAAACCATCTGTGCCACCTTCCAGGTGTGACTTCTCCTGGAGAAGTTTTCCTAAGGCTATCTGATGATCATTGCACTTATATCTTGGTCTTGTGTTTGGAATATAAATGAGATCCATTTATTCTTCCATGCAGCAAGAATTTCTGAGTGCCTGCTCAATTCCAGGCACTGGGAATACAGTGGGAGGTGACAACAACAGCAAAACAGCCATTCACAGAGATGCTGTGGGACAAGACAGAACCACCCCTGTGGGTTTCCAAGGCTGCAACATTTTATAGGAGCAGATAGCCTCTGTTTTCTCCCACAGAGCAGTTGGCTGTAAACAGTCAGCCTTGTAGTTAGCAGACCAATGTGTAACTACCACACCAGAGAACCTAGAGAAGGAAGCGAGCATTGCATTTATCTTCATGGAAACTGCATCCTACTGAACTAAATTCCTCCCCAAATGACTGGACCAATGGATAAGACAAAACCTTCTCTTCCCTAAAGAGAAAGTGGCCTTTGAAAGGACCAAGGAGACACAGCGCTTTAGCAAAGGAGACATTCTCCGCTATTGTTCATTCGGTCAGGTCTCTTTTTTGCAGAATAAACTTTCTCCAGTACTCCTCCCCACCTTCCAGGAACCCTGGTTCACGTGGGTTTCATATGGACCTACTAACCACAGGTAAGCAGTTCAAAACCACCAGCTGCTCTGAAGGAAAAAGATGAGACTTTCTCGGTCCTGTAAAGAGTCACAGTCTGGGAAACCCACAGGGGCAGTTCGACCCTGCCCTGCGAGGTTACTCTGAGTTAGAATCAACTTGATGGCAGAAGTTTGGTAGCATGAATAGTCTCCACTGTTCCTCGTACTGTCTACTTACGGAGCCTTCACACTCCACTTGGCCTGTGTGAAACCTACCCATTGTGTCCAGATCAAACCCCACCTACTGCCCTCAGGATGCCCACTCATCCTGACTCTTTAGACTTGGGTAGAACTGCACCTGTGGGGTTCGGAGACGGGAAGTCTTTACAGGAGTAGAAAGTGGAGCAGCTGGTGGTTTCCAAACCACTGACTTTGTGGTCAGCGGTTCAACACGTAATCAGTGTGCCATCGAGGCGCTGGGGACCTCTCTGAAGTCCTCTCAGACTCTGCCAACCAACAGTGATCTCTCATTCATAACTTTGCAGAGTCACAGCATCCCTGGTAGATTAACAGTGATGTGTCGAGCCACTCACTGGCAAGGTCCACACTTTGAAACCACCAGCCTCACGACAGAAGAGTCATTGTGTTCCCAGAAAGAGTTAAAGTCTCGGAAACTCACAGGGATAGTTCTACCCTGTTTATGGGGTCACTATGAGACTGCCTAGACTCCAGGGTAGTGAGTTTGTGGATTATAACCTACATTCACCACTGTATCATATTTTCTAAAGATGTGGGGTTCCCGTGTTTCATTTTTTGTTTTTTTGTTTTGGTTTGGTTTTTCCTGTATTCTACTCCCTTTCACCTAGTACAGTACTCTCCATAGGACAGTGCCTCATGAGAGCTTTTGATTAGCTGAGCAGCAAGGCACTGTGAATACTCACAGGCAGGATGAGGATCTATAAATCAATGTTCTAAGGCTTACAGTGAAAGACTGACGGGGAATATTTTTGCTTTGTTTTTATCCTGAGGCAATAAGGACACAAAAGCAGTCACCCACACAACTTCTACATTTACAGTTCAATGAGATTGATTACAGTTTTCATCCTAACACTATCCTCTTTCAAAAAGTTTCCCCACCACTGACATCAAGTCAAAGTCTCTCCAACAAGTGTTCCTCCTCTACAGCCCCTGTTCCATCTCTGGCAACCAACCTTTGGTCTCTACGGATGCGAGTCTTTCATATGAGTGAGACTCTTTCATGTAAGTATCAAGGAATTTTGCACTTTGAAAAGCAGAATCAAAGAGGTTCCAATAATGAATTTTGAAGTATGTTGGCCCTGATAAAAGAGAGAGAGAGAGAGAGAGAGAGAGAGAGAAATGATACAACGGTGGTGTAGTGGTTACATGTTGGACTGCCAACCACAAAGTGAGCAGTTCAAAATCACCATCACTCCGAAGGAGAAAGAGGCAGCCTTTTACTCCCATAAAGGTTTCTCAGAAGCAAGTTGGAGTCAGCTCAATGATAGTGAGTGAGTGAGGATGTCAGAAAAACTAATTTTTCCTCTGAGAAGATGGAATCATTCTCCATTTACAACATCTCTAAAGGATGTGGTTCACTTCAAAGGCCCAGTTTGTGCTGCCAAAAGCACTTCTTGTCCTTTCAGAAACGCTTACAAGAGATGTGATTTTAGATGTACATTTCATGGTGCACCCTCTCCCTAGGGCTGACAGTAGGCCAAGAGCTCCATGAGACTGCCAGATACCTGGGAAAGCCATGTTCACAGCACCCTTCATCTACAGATAAGGAAAACCTCAAAGAATACTATCTGAAAGGCTCCCATTACACTCTGACAGGATAGCTAAAAAGTAATATCGTGCAACTGTTTAAGTGAGCTTTATGGTTTAAAAAAAGTTAAAAATTTTTAATGCATTAAACTCTGAATATTCTACCAAGTACCATGTAAAGAGAGCAAATAAAGCACCTTCTTGTCCTCTAGAAGCATTAGTTCCTGGAAATTCTCTTATTTTCCATAGCTTAAGAGGAAAATTTTAATTCCTGATGATATTCTGGTTTCAATTTTTCCCTTGGAATTAATCTTTGGTTTTTTGAAAATTCATTGAGTGTAACTTTTGAGTGGGCAATGCCAGCACATGGTCTAGTGAGCAAGAGGGTTGTCATAGCAAGGTGCTTCCCCAAACCCTCTCTCTAGTTAATCATTCTTAATAGCTCTCTTCCCCCACTAGGAAATCTTTTTTCTTTCATAAGAACTAGTATTGAGGGAATTAAACCTTCCCTATCATAACATTTCCCACTCCCCATCATCAGATGGCAGAGGTGGAATGCTTTCTTTCTAAGTTGGTCCCTTGTACTACGCTTATGAGAAAGGCACCATATGCGCTTGGGATGCAGATTGTTACGTCTTGTGAGGAAAATCGAGGCACAGACAGCCTGTCTTTGGTTTCTGTACTGACATGATAAATTCAGTCAGATTTTCACATGAGGCAAAAGTAAAAGAACATTGACCAATTGCCCCAAAGCCTCTTCAACTAAAATAACCGTGTCTGGATGTTTTATGGATAGGGTTGTTCGTACTCGTTTTTTTCTGGTCACCTTTGATTCCTGGAGATCCTTTCACTTACACGGATGGCTGTGAGGATAGAACAGAGGGAGGGTTTAACAATGCATCACCCTCAAGTCCATGCAGACTGACAGTCAGCAGCTAGTGGTCTCTAACTGCTGACCTTATGATTCACAGCCCAATGGATAACAACTCCACCCCCTAGGGCTCCTTGAAGGAAGGGAGGGAAGCAAAAAGAGAAGCACACTGGAAATGAGCAAGAGAAGAAAACTAAAGAGAGGCTGCTGGCCAGTGGGGAGCCCTCTCTCGAAGCAGGACCCCTCTGAAGGAGGACCAAAATGAAAGCCACCCCAAGATCCCGAGGCTTTCTTCCACACACAGCCCTCGCTACGTCAGACCCTGCGTAGGATGTGGCATGAGGAAGCACCCAAGATGAAAGCCAAAAAAACCACTGCGGCCCACTGGGTTGGCGGTTCAAATCCAGCAGCAGCGCTCCAGGAGCAAGCCTGGGCCTCCCACTCCCCCCAGAGGGCAGTGATGCCAAAAAAAAAAAAAAAAGTTGATATGGATTCAAGGTGACCCCAGAGGATCCGTTAAAACTGCCCGTGAGAAAGCTGGGTCTTGCTCCAGCAGAGAAGTTGGTGATTTTGAACTGCTGAGCTTGCCACGCACAGCCCAATGCATAAGCTCTACTCCGCCAGGGCCGCCTTACCAGAGATGAAGACTTCACGGCTCTATCTCCGCACATGGTAGATACTGAATGGCTGGGCCTAAAAAACACTTTCCAGATTAGATTGCACAGGCCTGGCTGTGCTGCTGGTGGTCTCTTCCACATTTGAGATGCCCTGTCTCTTACCCCACCCCCACTCCCCGCCCCTCCGAAGCATCTAAAGAGTCTAAGTCTCTGCTGCCACTCTTCCTGCTGGTATACCGCCTGAAGTAAACTTTGCTATCTCAAACACTGAAGGTGCGTTTTCCTTTGTAGTTGCACGTGTCCTACCTCACCCCAACAGAGCGATGCACTACTTTGCTAGAAGCAGACCCAAGTTCAAGAAGAGCGGAGGATGCCGCACGGCTCCTCTACCCAGGAGGAGGGTGGCTTTCTTCCATAGGGCAGCTGGGAGCTTTTTTATGGTGGACACCATGGACTCTCTATGGCGTAGTCAACGACAACCCAAAGGCCTGTTTCCATCTTTCATGGTCTTCCTCAAACTATGAAAATTAAATTCACTCGTCTGAGTCAAAAGTGTCTTTGAACAAGTCTCAAAACTATGAAGTTAAGGCACTACTGGTTAAGATGCAGTCACGGAAAAAGGAAACTCAATCACTTAAAATCTATGACCAGTTTGATGCCTATGAAAGACAGAAGCCACCTGCTAGTCTGGTGACAGCTGAGAGTGGGGAGGACATGAGAATGCCCTTTTGGGGCACCTGTGCCCAGTCACCCTGCGTGGCATGACGTACGATTAAAGCATCTGCTGACTCTCGGAGGTATAATTACCACCAGGGTGGGAGTGTAATTAAAGCAAGGATAATCTACCTAGAGAAGAGATAAAAATTAAGAATTATTAATGATAATAATAATTAGCCCTTTTATATCTAAGAATTGCCACATGCTTTACAAGCTGCAATTATCGCAGCTCCCCTCTGAGGAAGGGATTCATATCTTAGAGTTCTTCCTTTAACAAAGGGGCAAAGAGATGGACACAGGCAAAGCCAGAGAGGGGTGGAGTGCTGCCTCCTCAGTCATATGTCCTGGAAGTGGTGAAACTGGAAAGAGGCCCCAGAAGTGCTGACTCCCATTGTGTGCGCCCTCTTGCCAAGCCAGCACCCAAACCCACAGGAGTCCCTCCCAGATCAGACACCTTCTGACCTGGTGGCCGTGTAAACGGCCGGGATGCAATAAAATTATAGTGTTATCAGCAAGGACCTCATAGAACTATAGATACAGTCCTGCCTTCAAAGAACCAAGCATCGAATCCAGAAGACACGCTCAGGCCATTAAATGAGAGACGAATATGAAAATTACACATGAGCACCCGCTCGAATGTCTGGTCCTGCTAGGCATGCTGGGGGAGTCAGTCGCTCTTTTTATTTGGGACACTGTTTTATCTAAGTGTTCGAGAGGACTTGAAAGTACGAGTGGCCGAGATAGGACCCTAGAGAACTAGCCAGTGCGTGAAAGGAAGCAATAGGGAAACTTTGAATGCTGAGCGCATCATTTTTAAAGAAACGTCTTTTTTTTTTTTTTAAGAGGCGCTAATCGAGTCGGCCTTATTTCTCTCACCATCATCTAAACCCACCCTATTCAAGTATCTCCCCAGGTATTTCACCGTGGGTTCTGGAGAAGCCCAATCAACTAAAGATGTCATTTGGAACTTTCTCTGCTTTATTTCAATTCTCACATTGCCAGTTCTTTGCCAAGTCAAGACCGAGCCTGCTGGAATGTGACAGGGATTCAAAGCCTCTGTCTTCTTTTTTTTTTTTTTTTTTTGAGTTCCTGAGACGAGATCAAGGGAATGGAGCCCTTTAAAGAGATTTTTAAAACTTGGAAAGCTCGTGCACTTTCTGTTTGTCCTTGTTTATTTGTGTAGTGTGTCTGAGTTTGTTAATACACAGGAATTCCGTGTCTCGATTCTAGCAATATGGAGGTTTTAAAAAATAGTAATACGAAAGCATAGTCCTGATTGTGTCATTTTCTCTTTCCTTCTTGATCTCATAAAGAGCCCGAGTCTCAAAGCCAAGTAACAGTATAAGTCTATAGCTGACTTATAACTTATAAGTCTATAAGTCTAAACCTTTGATAGATGAAACAGAAGCACTTGGGTCATTCTTAGGTCAGCCAGTAATGTTCTCTGACTTTCAGTCCCTCCATTTCCAGACTTATAAAAGAAAGATAATGAGACGTTTTGTCTATTAAAAAAAATTGAGATCTGCGGATTATCTTCCTCATAAGTGGAAACCAACAGATCTCAAGAATTCCCAGCTGTTAAAAAGTAACTGAACCACTTTGACAGAACTTGATAATTTTCTACATTTCCCAGCATCTACCAATTTTTTTTAAAAGGAAAATTTTGTCAAAGTGCACAACAAGGACTCTATGGAGAACTATACTCAACTTTCTTTAATAAGGGCACTTCATAATAAAAGAACATCTTGTAGGACCACTTTGTTAGGGAAAGTATCAAGCCTGATTTTAGAAAGTCAAGAACATTTCAATCTACTTGAAAAACCTTTCTGATAATGGTCCAAGAACAGCACACAAGAGAAGACTAATTCTCCTAAGTTTGTAAAAAAAAAAAAAAATCCCATATTTCCCTTGATGTTGGACAGATATTAAGAGAGGGTAAGAAAATCCATTGTTAAATTTGAGATATATCTTCATTCTGAAGAGAAAATGTTTTTTTTCTGTTACCATGGATGCAATGTCAGGCCACACATACCACACCACTACACACACCCCAGGGTGCTCAGAAGCATCTTCCTTTAGGGATTACCTCCATATTTGTTTTGCTTGTTCGATCACAATGTCAGAACTCTTATTTATGTTTTCTCGTTATTCTCATAAAGCCTACTAATATATATATTTATATATAAATATGTATCATTTTTGACTCTATCCTGGTGTCCAAAAATTAAAAGAATTGCACAGACCTCTAAGCAGAAGGAGGAAAGAATGCCTCGTTCCCGACACTAAAGAGCCCCCACATCAAGTTCATTAACTGATCCCAAGAAATTTCTGGCAGTTTTGAGAAAGCAGCTCGAAGTCTGTAAGGAGCCAGATTTCCACTTGCCATTGCCATCCCCTGTTCTGACCCTCCCACCTTCTCCTCCCCCCACATCTGGAGGGGTCACGAACCCCATCATCAGGTGGACACATGTGTAGACAAAGAATTAGCCAGGAAGGTTGGAAGTTACAGATCTTCAAATTCCACGAAAGGGTCCTGGAGAGTCACCTCCGAAATCAGAAAAGCAGCAGCTGCCTGTTTGGACAAAGACGGAGACAGAACTGGTGAGGAGCCGCTGAATCATTTAACAGTCTTCATAAACCTATTGTGAACCAAAGTTTCATACGGTCTGAAATGTGAGGGTGCGAGTCGCTGACAACCAGGAATAAAATCCAGTTCCTTACAATAAAACCAGCGCTGAGATTTGCAAATGATGGCCAGGGTTGAGAAAGCCCTGACAAATGTAATGGGCTAGACTGACAGATGACCTTAATGCGCTTCCAGGAGCAGAAACCCATGCAAGTGTTTCGGCGGCGTCATCATTAGTAATGTGGGATGATTATCTCTACAATAATGCACGACACCAGCTCTTTTTCTCCGGGGGCATTAATAGACTAATGCCAAAAAAAAACAAAGTGCAAACTTCATTTAGATGTGATATTCCTAAGAATAAATTTTCACAGATTTTAAGTTTCCTTATTTAAAAAAAAAAGTGGCTAAGGAGGCAATCAGTCTATAGAAAAACCATTCTAAATCCCCAGAATACAAATATGAAAATTTCCCCACTTGCATTTTTACATAAGAAACGAAAGCAATTCCTTTTCCACTGTCCTAGAATGTTTCCAGCACAAGTCCTTCCTGAGCAGTTTCCCAGGGGCTGAGAAATCACTTGGTTCTGATTAGTCGATGTCAGTGTTTCTGAACCCAACTTCCATCTTTTATAAAGTAAATGGCTTGGATGTTATTTGTTGTGAAGTCATGATCAATGAAGATTCTGAGCATCACATTTCCTTGTTTTATTTAATTTTATAATTTTGAATTAAAGAAAATGAAGAGATTCCCCACTTTCCTGTTAGGTGGGGCCCGTCCCCTAACTGTCAGGAGGTAAGGTCTGTGAACCTCGTGCCAAATAGCTACGTGAGCAAATAGGGAGATAAACAAGCCATTCAGGGAGACCGAGGTGGAGCTGGGCTGGGTTGGAAATGAATCAGGCCAACCCACAGAGTGGGTGTCTCCTTCCGAAGTTGCTCTCCAGGGCACAATTAAAACCCCTATAAAAGGCCCTGCTCGCAGGTCGCCAGTACACTTGCCAGCGGTGTCAGTGAGCACTTGGCTTCCTCCTCTGGTGAAGTGGGTAAGTGTCAATTCTCCATCCTCTAGGTGGTGTTGGTGTGGGGGAGGTGGTTTCTCTGAACTAGAAGGGCTCAGATTCTTCGAGCTATGTCTGACCTCCCTGTCTATCCCATCTTCTTGGAGTTGAAGCCATTGAGTGGAGAGGTATCCCTTCTCCCAAGGCTCTTGTCAGGAGTTGGGCCTGGATCATAGGGGACTCCTCTGAGGCTCATCTTCAGAATGGAGGGGAAAGCATGGGATCCATCTCAAGAGTTTGTCAAGCTTCAGTTCTTTCTATAGCTGGGTTCTACCCAGAAGATGCTGCTTTCCTAAGTATAGCATCCAAACTTGCCCAGCCAATGAACTTTGTTAACCTTGATCTGCTAATGGCTAGGTGCTGCTATTCACTTTTTTTTTCCGCTTTATTTTTTAAAGTCAAGATCCAAATGGTATGTTTGGGTTTAAAAAAGCTACCCACATCTCCAGTAGTATTCAAAGTTTCCCTGATTAATTTGATCCATTGGCTCCATTCAGGAAGGACCTAGCAGCTGATTTTGATACCTGAATATCTGTTATATATTCAATGTATATTCAAAGGCATCTTATATTCAGATGTACTCTTTGTTTCCTGAACAGTGTATCTCTGTGTTGACTAAAAAAAAAGAGTTTAATTATAGGACAGGTGACTTATGAGTTATACTTCAAGATTTCTTATAGACGATACTGTTGGGGAATAATTCACATTCCCTTCTCATTGTTCTAGTTGGTCCCATATGTTTTGCTACCACATTTAATTGTACATAGGTTCTGTCTATCTTAAGATACTCTTAAGCCTCTGCTCATCTTTGGGCTTCCATGAAACCTTTTCTGCTCAATCTTAGAGGAATCTATTTGTGAATAGGGATATATCAAATTTGAGTTTCCTTACTCCTGTGTTCATTGTCTGCTCTGAAATATACCAGAAAAGCTGGAAGATTTTTTTAAAAATCAAAAAGCTAGGGCTGAGCCCTGGTAGCGTAGTGGTTGTGCGTGGGACTGCGGCCCACTGGGACAGAGGTTCAATTCCAGCAGTGGGGCTGGGCCTCCTATTCCCACCACCAGAGAGCAGTGATGCCCACAAAAAAAAAAATCAAAAAGCTAAACTCGATGTCATTGAGTAAAACCTGATTCTTAGCCACTTTACAGGGCAGAATAAGGAGTCCCTGTGGCATAGTGGGTTGCATATAAGGCTAATAACTGCAAATACAGCAGTTCCAAACTTCCAGGGACTCTGTGAAACAAAGACGACGATTGCTACTCCCACAAAGAGTTACACTCTCAGAAACCCACAGGGACGATTCTGCCCTGTCCCTATAAGGTGACTGAATCAGAATCGACTTGATGGCCATGAGAAAGGGCAGAGTAGAACTGCCCCTTGGGGTTTCCAAGACTATATGTCTTGACAGAAAAGCCAGCTTCTACATTTTTCTCCTACATAGTGGCTGGTGGGTTTGAACTTTGGACCTTTCACTCAATCACTGAACCACTGAAACACTTGTAAGCTGGAAAATGGAGAAGGAAAATGCATAATCTGAATTGAGTAGATAATAAAAAAAACTGGATAATCAGACAGGGCATTCTTCAGGAGAGTCTGAAGATTATTCCCTGGCTTGAGGTTTCTCAATACCTTTTCCTCTTCCAGAGTACAGTATTTACATATTAAATGTTTTGAAAATGGCTGTTGAAAGCTACTGATATGAATTATTCAAGAATCTGCCTGAAACAATATGGGGATGAAATATTCTTAATAGCAGACATGGGATGTTGATTCTGGACTATTTTATTGTTTTAGGTTTACTTGAACTATAAGAAAGAAAAAAATGTCTCCACTTCTGAGAAACATCTTTGACATCACTGACATTTTCAACCAGTATGCCACCAGTGGTTGTGATGGGGCAGCTCTGAGCAAGAAAGACTTAAAGGAACTCCTTGAAAGGGAATTTGGAGATGTTCTCCGGGTAAGAACTAACCAGCCCAAGCAATGTCTATCTATTCAGACCTATGATCCTTCTTCTCAGATTAAAACAATGTGCAATGCCTTTCTATTCACTTTACACCATGACAGGTCTACACCATCTCCTCCAGTCCAAAGGCACTTGTCATGCCAAAAACTATGGAAATTGCTTGCAAATATCTGGTGTACTTAAAGGGCAAGGTGAATACACTATTCAGCAGTCGTTATCACAAAAGACATTAAGTCAAATTAGACTCAGGAGGATTTTAAATTTCAAATTGGAAGAATTAAATCAACCTGTAAAATGCTGTTGCCATAAATACTTTGGCCTGTTTTCAAACACAACATTCAAGTCTTACTATTTCAGATAGAAATGACTGCTGCAAATCTCTGTAAAATATCTATTTTATTGCCCTTATTCACCCAAGATAATTTGTGCTCTTTGGGTCAGCGCTAAGATGCAAGAATTTCCAACAAATGCAAAGCTCTAAAAAGAAAACTCCCCATTTTTTACATGGGGAAAACAAGGGCAGGGCGGAGAACGGTCATTTATCTGCCTTGTGGGGCTGACATTTGTTCAGGCCTGTGGTCTACTTGTCAGTAACACACGGCAATGTTTTCCATCTTTTTTCATAGAAACCCCATGATCCTGAGACCGTCGATCTGGTCCTGGGGCTTCTGGATCGAGACCACGATGAGCACGTCAATTTCAATGAATACCTCCTGTTAACGTTCAAGGTGGCCCAGGCCTGTTACTATGCTCTCCACCAGGCCACCGAGCTGGAGGAAGAGAAGGGAAAGGGGAATCGTACGAAGGACCGCAGGCAAGAAGCCCAGAGGAGAGCGGAAGCCCTGGGCAGACGGCGCGAGGAGGAACGCCGGCAGAAGCTGCAGGAGCCGGCGAGGGAGCTCGCTGAAGAGGAGCTGCAGCGAGAGAGGCTGGAGAGACAGGACCAGAGACGCCGCGACGAGGTGCGGGGGCTGCAGAGACGCGGGCAGCAAGAGCGAGCGGAGCGCCGCGCGGAGGAAGAGCGGCTGCCGAGGCGCCAGGGCCGCGAGCTGGAGGTGGAAGAGCAACTGCAAAGGCTGGAGCAGCGGGAGCGCCGGCGCGCAGAGGAAGATGGGCGCCAGCGGCGCGAGCAGTTCGAGCGCCAGGTGCAGGAGGAGGAGCAGGAGGAGCAGCAGCAGTTGCAGAGGCGGAAGAGGCAGGAAGTGAGCGGGGAGATCCAAGCCGAGGAAGCCCCGCAAAGGCGAGAGGGCCGCCAGCTGCGCGACGGGGAGCGCGCGGCGGACGCCCAGCTGCAAAGGCGCGCGCAGCTCGAGGCCCTGGAGGAAGAGGAGCAGTGGCAGAAGCAGGAACGCCAGGAGCTCAGGAAGGAGCGTCGCCAGGAGGCGTCCCAGCAAAGCTGGGAGAGGAGGGAGCAGCGGGGGCGCCGGGAAGAGGCGGCGCGGCGGCAGGGGGAGCCCGAGCAGGAAGAGCGCCGGCAGAGGCGGGAGCGCGCCGAGCTGGAAAGCGAGCTCGCCCGGGAGGCGGGGCAGCGGCCGCGGCGCGTGCGCGAGGAGGCGAGAGCGCAGGCGCGGGCTGAGGAGGAGGAGGAGGAGGCGGCGGCGGAGGAGGGGCGGGGCCTAGCCCGCGAGCGCGCCCCGCAGTGGCAGTGGCAGCTGGAGAGCGAGGCGGACGCCCGGCAGAACAAAGTCTACTCCCGGCCCGGCCGGCAGGAGGAACTGAGGCGCCGCCAGGAGCAGGAGGAAGAGCGAAGGCGGCGCCTGGAGCGCGAGCAACGGCTAAGGGAGGAGCAGGAGGACGACGCCCAGCGCCGGGTCCGGCCCGGGCAGCTCCGGGAAGAGCGGCCGCGGCGGCAGGAGGCGGAGGAGCAGCGCGGCGACTTGCAGTGGCAGCTGCAGCTGGAGGACGAGAGAGAGGGGCGCCGCCAGAGGCTGTCGGCCAGGCCCTCGCTGAGGGAGCCGCAGGAGCTGCAGGGGAGGGCGAAGGCACCGCAGGAACGCGAACAGCGGTTCCGCGAGGAAGAGGAGGAGCCACGCCGCCAGCGAGGCGAGAGGGAGCAGGAGCGGCGGTTCCTGGAGGAGGAAGAGGACCGGCTTCAGCGCCGCCAGCGCGCAGGGCAGTTTCCGGAGGAGGACAGCCTGCAGGGCGAAAGGAGGCGGCTTCCAGAAGACCGGCGTCGCGAGCAAAACAGATGGCAACTTGAAGACGAACGCCAGAGACGCGGCCCGGTTCTGTATTCCCAGCCGGCCAAGCGGGAGCAGCTGAGGGAGGAATGGCAGGAGGAGGAGGAGCTGAGGCGTGAGAGGGACCGACGGTACCAAGAAGAGGAGCTGCTGCAGCAGGAGAAGCAGCTGCCGAGAGAGGAACGGGACAGGGAAAGGCGCCAGGAGCGCGAGAGGCTCTCCCAGAAGGAAGAGCAGCTGCTGGAGGAAGAGGAGCAACTTCAGAGAGAAAGGAGGCGCCAGGAGCGCGACCGGCAGTACAGGGCAGATGAGGAACTTCCGCGCCAGGCCGGGAAGCAGCAATTCCTTGAAGATCAGCGCCGCGATCCGGAATGGCAGTGGCAAGTCGAAAAAGAAAATGAAGTCCGCAGTAACAGGCTTTACGCCAAACGCGGAGCAACGGAAGAAAACGACCGTCAGCTGGAAGCTTCCCAGCTGCGAGCAAGAGCATTCCAGCAGGATGCGCTGGAAGGGGAGCGCGCTCTCCTGGAGCAAGGGCTAGAGCGCAGGCGAAAGCAGCTGGGCGACCGGCAATTTCCA
>PVJH01030969.1:0-24234 GCA_004026705.1 Nesogale talazaci
CTATTGCAATTACACCAGTCTTTGTATGGACTGCTGTCAAGGTCGCTGACCTCATAGTGGCCCATGTGTGCCAGATTAGAACTGTGCTCTTCAGATTCTCAATGGCTGCTTTTTTCAGAAGCAGATCACCAGACCTTTCTTCTGATGCCCTTCTGGGTAGGCACAAACCTGCGATGCATCAATTAGCAGGTGAGAGCATTCACGGGAGGGGGGTGGGGCGCTACTCAGACTCTATTGCAAATGTAGCTCAGTGATGAGATGTTGAAGCTTCGTTTGCAAGATGTTGCTGATTGTTTGCAAGAACATATGAAACTGTCATCATTCTTCCAAGGATGGCTATTTGCGTCTCACTCTGTGTACAAGATAACTAGCTGCTTCAATGCCAAATTAGCAGGAAGTCTTTGAGAAGACACATTCAGTGGCAGATGAAACTCTACACTCACAGTGTCAGCAATGCATGTAATTGTGTTGAAGTAATAGCAAGATGAGCAGCTACTGTCCAGTCTGCTCATTCCCCGGCCCCAACAACTACTTCATGACAGTAGGCTGGGCAACTGGACGATGCCAGTTATTGTGGGGTTCATCTCAATTTAATAATTATTAAGAAGTCCTGGTGGCTACATCAGGTAAATATTGTAGTGCTAACTCTATGGTTGACAGTTCAAACCCACCAGCCGCTCCTTGGGAGAAAGTCGAGACTGCCTCCGCCTATAAATATTTGCAGCCTCAGAAACCTATACAGGGTCCCTATGCATTGGAAGCAATTCGGTGGAAATGGGTTTGCTTGGATTTTATTGTTGTTGTTGTTGTTGTTTTTACTTCAAATAGAAATCAAGAGAAACGTGGCCTCTTTGTCTGTTTTCTAGATCCCTCTGTTAGCTTGGGGTCAGCAGTTTGAAACCACCAGCCACTTCGAGAGAGAAAGATGGGGCTAGCTGCTCCCCTAAAGAGTTACAACCCTAGAGAGTTGCTGAGTCGGCATCCACTCTATGGCCGTGGATTTCCTTGTTTGTTTGTTGGGGCATCGCTGCCCTCTGGTGGTGGGAGTAGGAGGCCCAGCCTTGCTGCTGGCTTTGAACCTCCAACCCAGTGGACTGCAGTCCCGCGCACAACCACGATGCCACCGGGGCTCAGCCCCTAGGTTTCCATTTTTGCTACGGTTTTCTGTGTGCTTGCAGGTTCCGTGATGCAGTGGCTTACATACAGAGCTACAGTACGGTCCTTGTCATGGGCACCACTGAAGAGTCGTGTCACTGAGCAGTTTCTATACACCATCACACCTTCGCCAGCTGTGAGAGACCATTTACAAGTGTAAACCAAAGCGTTCCCATATGAAAGCCCCTGGAAAGCAAGGAAGGCTGCATGCGGACTGTAGGAAGAGACAAAACTGAAAGGAACAAAAAACGAACAACAACTTCAAACACATCACAGGTCAATTTTCATTCGGGAAAAGCTAGACAAGGTTAGCTGTCCATTTTATGTAGTGCTTTGCCACAAGGCAAAGTGACTTGCACTTTTGAAATGATATTTTGGCAAGTTACCTGAGAGATGGGTATCGACTGGACATGGGCTCAATTTTAGTTCTGTTGTAGGTGCTGTTTTCTGTAGAAAAGCCTCTGCCATGAAGACACTGCTCACCAGTGCCGAGATCAGAACCTGCCCCATGGGACACGTGCAATAGATAGTGGTTCAAAAGAGGCAAGATGAAAGCAGGACTTGAGTTCAAAGCTGCTCAGCTGGAAATCCTTGTTCTTTTCCTGCCTCTGCACTGCATGGTGCTTCTCTCAAGGTTGACAGTTCAAACCCACCAGCCACTCCTGGCTTGCTCCCTGACTTTTGAGTTAATAGGAAGCCTCTTTTTCTGCGCAAGTCAAGCAGTTGACTGGCATGTGCCATCCAAAAGATGACTGATGACTTTCTAGGCTGCCATGAGATTGTTCTCAAATGCTTGTCCAGTGTGAATGTCCCAGAAGGTCCAGCCACAATTCGCTTGACTTTGTAAATCAAAACCAGGTCCAAAGGGAGAGAGAAAGAAAGCTACTTACTTTCCCCACACTCTAGGAAGCTCCCTTACACATGCAGGCAAAGTCTGGTCTGGTAGAGGCTGCACAGCATCGATTCCTGGGGCATCTCGATGCTTTAGACACCAAAGCAGTCCTTCAGCACATTAGGCAGAGCTACCAGACTCCTCGAGAAGAATGGACCTGGCATTTCACCTCCTGTGCTTCTGGGAGTGTATCTGTGCATGCTCGCTCTAAATCTGAGTGCTGGGCTCCTGGCAGAATTACTTTTAAAAAAATCAAACTCACGGCCATCGAGTTGGTGCTGACAGACCCAGTAGGACAGCGAGAACAGCTTCTGGGTGTCTCCGACATTGCACCTTTTTGCTGCATAGAAACCCCCGTCGTGTTCCTAAGAGTGACTGGCACATTCAAATCGCTAACCCTGCAATTCACAGCCCAAGGCCCCGTCTCTGTGCCACCGGGGCTTGGATTTGGGTGCAGTCATTTCATCTACTATATGGCTAAACAAAGAAAGGGAAGTATGTCCCCCTGACTATGCATCACCCTCGACTGTGCCTGTGATCTGAGTGTTTTTATTTTAAGGAATCCTGTGGGTGGGAAGCATGACAAATGTCTTCAAAGGACAGATGTCTGTCTGTACATAAGGCATAACGACTCACTTTTGCAGTCATCAGAAGAAGGGTGAGTGATTCTTTACATCTTTTGGATCTAATGCAAGTTCGTTAAAGCCCAATCATACAAGATAATCCTGTTTAATTACTTTGAGGGCTAATGAAACTCATCCATCAAACTTACATTTACTCAAATAGAGTCCATTTTGTTTATGCATAAAGATAGGAACCCTGGTGGTGTGGTTTTTCCACCACCTCTATTGGGGAGAAAAAGGAGTTTTGTAAAGAGTTACAGTCTCAAGGACATGCCGCAGACCAGCAGGAGGAAGAGAGCATGGAGTTTCTGCGGGAATGCCAAGGAGATACTTTGGGTCAGGATGTGGCACACCATCGGATTCAACCAAGCGACACTCCTAGAGGTCAACAAACAGACCTTGAACTACTTACAGGTTTTTCTTTTATTTGTTTTAATTTTATTTATTTATTTATTTATTTATTTATTTATTCTGGACATTGTTTTGTTGTTGTTGTTGTCCTCATTTTGTTTTCTTTTGTTGTCACATCTTGCAATGTCTTGTTTTTCTGTACATATTGTTGCCTCTGCAGGTCTATCTAGATAAGATAGGCAGGATGAATAGTCTGGAGGAGAAAAAAAAATGGGACTGATGGTTCTGGGGGGACATGGGAGATTGGAAGATGGGGGAAAGGAGGTGATGTTGTCCATCCCAGGGATAAGTGATCCAAGATCAGTGGCAGGGTGAGTATAACAGACCTAATAGTGACTAGTCAGTAGTAATGTAACAGAGAGAAATTACTTAAGTTCAAATGGGGGATATGTATGATAGTGAGATAAGAGGAAAGTAAAAGGAAATAGAGGAGGAAACTGGGAGGCAAAGGGCATCTACAGAGGCATAAACATAGATGAATATATTTATCTATGATGATGGAGAAATAGATCTATGTGCATATACTCAGAGGGTTAGCATTAAGCCACAAGATGGACATTGGACCTTGTGTTAGTCTGGGTAGATGAGAGAAACAAGTTCATAAACACACACATATATATAAGGAAGAGTTTGGATTTTTGTGGAGGTGGACATCACTGCCCCCTGGTGGGAGTAGGAGGTCCAGCCTTGCTCCTGGAGAGCTGCTTCTGGATATGAACTGCCAACCCTGTGGGCCACAGTCCTGCACACAACCACTACGCCACTGTGGCTCAGCCCTAAGGGAGAGTTTTATATACAAGAGGGATGGAATATTGAGAAAGCATCCCAACCCAATTCAGTCCAAGCCCACTTGTCTGATATTAGCCCATATGTTCAATACCAGTCTATAAAGTCTTCTTCAGATTCACGAGGTACACGCGTGAAGTCGGGATAATCACTGAGCAGTGGGTGCAGCGTCTTGTGTATCCATGGTGATAGAAGCATCTCAGTGCTGGCAAGGGTTTTTCTGTAGCTTCTCAAGTATCTTAGAACTAGCAGGAGTCTCTATGTGGTTTTTTCAGCTTCAGAGGTCTGGTTCCATCAGGGTAAGCCCGTGTAGCTTCTTCTCCTGCTCCTCCATTTTCCAGGACTATCAGCATGCTGGAATCTTGTTTTGTCAGTAGCCCATCTCTAAGGGACCAGTCTTTAGTTTCTCACCTCCATGGGGGAAATATTTCAAGATTTCCCAGAGTTCTTAGAGAGAGATCCATGCCCACACAGAGGGCTCATTGGCTATCTCCAGATTAACAGACTAGACTTCACCCCTACACTCCCAATCATGAAAATGACACCAAAGTACATGACTGCCACAGACCTCCACTCAAGTACTTCCTCAATGCAAGAATGCTTTGTTCTATTAAATTGGCATTCCTTGATGCTCACTTTCCCAACACAATCACTGACGACAAATGTGTGCACAAGCAAAAGTAGTAAAGAAAGCTGGTGGTGCCCGGCTATCAAAGACATAGTGTCTCTGGTCTTAAAGGCTTGAAAGTAAACAAGCGATCATCTAGCTCGAAGCAACAAAGTCCACATGGAAGAAACACACCAGGCTGTGTGACCACAAGGTGTCAAAGAAAGCAGTTAGCAGTCAAAGAACAAAAATCATATCATTGCATGCCTACTTTCCTGACATGATTGCTGAAGACAGAAGTGTGCATAAGCAAATATGGTGAAGAAAGCAGATGGTGCCCAGCTATCAAAAGATATAGCATCTGAAGGTCTTAAAGGCTTGAAGATAAACAAGCAGCCATCTAGCTGAGAAGCAACAAAGCCCACATGGAAGAAGTACACCAGCCTGTGTGACCATAGGTATCAGATATCAAAGAACTAAAAATTATATCATTGTAAATGAAGGGGAGTGCAGACTGGGGACCTAACGTCCATCTGCAGGCAAAGCGGTATCCTCTTACAGAAAGGTCATGGGGAGGAGACAAGCCAGTCAGGGTACAGTGTAGCAACAATAAAATGTGCAACTTTCGTCTGGTTCTTAAATGTCTCCTCCCTCCCACGATCATGATCTGAATTCTACCTTACAAATCTGGTTAGACCAAAGAATGTACACTGGTATAGATAGGAACCAGAAACATGGGGAACCCAGGACAGAAGATCCCTTTAGGACCAGTGATGAGAGTGGCAATACCAGGAGGGTAGAAGGAAGGTGGAGTAGAAAAGGGGAACCAATTAAAAGGATCTACATATAACCTCCTCCCTGGGGTATAGACAGCATGGAAGTGGGCAAGGGGAGATAGCAGACAGTGTGTAATATGACAAAATAATAATAATAATTTATAAATTATTAAGGGCCCATGAGGGAGGGGGGAGCAGAGAGGGAGTAGAAAAAGGAGGAGCTGATACCAAGGGCTTTAGAAAGAAAATGTTTGGGGACAGATGATGGCAACAAATGTACTTTGCATATAATCAATGTATGTACAGCTTGTGATAGGAGTTGTATGAACCCCCAACAAAATGATTTAAAAAAAAAAAGAGTTATAGCCTCAGAAACCCAGGAGTCAGTTCAGCCTCTCTTACCGGGTGACTGGAGTCAGTGTCGACAGGAGGGCAGTGCACTTGGATTTTGAGTGTGAGGAAAGAGATGTGCGGTTGCAATGTGTCACACCAGCCAGCCCAACTCAACTGCTCATCTTAGAGTCAAACAATGTCTGGAGTCTTCGAGAAATCAAGCTCACAAGCCAAGCCTGTGGTTATTTACAACCACGGTGTTTTGTGCAATTACTAACTTTTTTCTTTTTTTCTCCTTTAAAATCCTTAGAAGAATAGGCTTTTCCAGACAATCCAGGGATCTTGAAGGTGTGGTTGGGCATACCACCAATTAAAGTCAACATAGAGAGCTTATTCAATGTGATTTCATTTAAGAAGGCTGACCTAAATGCCAGGCATTGTGCCAGGCTTGGATGGGGGTGATGTCCTGAGTAGGACTTTAAGGATCGAGACTTTTATTGGAATGAATTAAAATTTTTACTTGTATTAAACTTCAATTTGCTAGATATTTATTGATTCCCTTTACATGAAGCTTTCTCAAAGAAGTGCAGTCATTCCATTCAAGTAATGGCGAGATCCTTTACAGAGGGAATTGGGAGTAAGTCATTGCTGCCTGGGGTTCACCCCCCTACTGAGTGGTTGCAATCTCTAGGAGAAGTGTCCCAAAACTCCTCTTCAAAAGCAGACTTAGTCCCCATTGCCCACGTGTCCCACTGCCTTGAAGCCTTCCAAGGTGAAAAGTAATTTGTTATACATGGATTTTCTTTGTTTTGCTTTTGGGTTGTTTTGTTTTGTTTTGTTGGGGGGCGGGGGGGGCATCACTGCCCTCTGGGTAGTCGTGGGATCTACCAAGCCTTGCTCCTGGGTTTGAACCACCTGGGTTTGAACCACCAAGCCCGTGGGCCGCAGTCCCGCACTCAACCACGACGCCACCAGGGCTCAGCCTATAGATGGATTTTCTACCTTCTCACCCTGTTTTTATGGAAACTTGGTTTTGCAGGGGTTTGCCCTCTGAAATCCCAGGAAGCGGATATCTGTACTTCCATCTCTGTGACACGACAGTGGACCAGAAAAAGAAGGATGACAAGATCTTGGGTTTGCACTGGCAGGCACAGCAAGGCTGATATACATTCTGCAGACTTAATACAATTTTTCTCAGGTCTATTGATTTAAAAAGCCAATAGTGGAACAAATCTAATATAAATTCCTTTGCTGCAATATTAATACATCCTTATTGTCCTCACCTTTGTTCCTATAACAATAAAATTCCATTTACTCTGCTGCTTATTGGCCGTTGCTACAACCTATTGGGAGTTGTGGGTGACCGGCAGGGTATTTGCAACGAGTTAGAAGAGAAGCCTGCTCTGAAAAAGTGGCATGGGGGCACCCTGTGACTTTCTCTAATTTCAAGAGGATGATAACAAATGAAGCTCATCAGCCTCAGATGCCCCAGGTTGACTTCTGTAAGGCAGAGGTCAGACAGCCTCCAAACATTTTCCCAATTCTGACACCAACCATCCCTCCTACGGTACTCTCTACCTCTCTGTGGGGTTCTTCATGGCAGAGGTCACATAGAGTCCATGGACAATGATCATGATTATGAGGTTCATTAGGGAAGTAACAGGGTATCATTCAGGGTTGGAAATGGCTCAGGATACAGTTTTTCATCAGGTGACTTCTTAGCAGTGCTTTCAGGCATACTTCTCTCTGACCGCTCAGCTCCACAGTCCCTTGGTCTTGGCCCCGCTTGGGCAGACGTTACAAAGTTCCTTTAGCTCTGATGATAAGTGCCCAGAGGCACCCCACTCTGCCAGTAAAGGCTCGGCCTCAAAGCATCCAGTTCTAGCTTCCGGTGTCAGCAACCGCACCTCCCATGACAAGGGTCCAGAAGCACCTCATTGCATCATCAAGTCTCCTGCCCGCAAGCACTCAGCTTTCTCAATCCATGGCCACAGCAGTTACCACTGTCTCATGCTGGTCTCTGGGTTCTTACCTCTGCTGCCACTGCTTCCCTGTTGTGCCTCTCACCATCTCACATGGTCTCTAGTGTCACTCCTGTCTGTCTCTTAGATCACAGGAACCCCAATTAAAACCCCAATTAAAAGAAGACTCCACTCCTGACTCTTCTTCCCTGGTGGTATGAGATCTTCCCTCCTGCCCCTGAAAGAGCCAAGTAGGATGTCAGCCAAGTAGGGTGAAGAAGAAGAAAATTCCCCTGTTTGGGTTCTATATCTTTTATCTGTATGATGCCATCCCACAAGAGTGCCAGGCACCTTATTAACATTATTAGTCATCTAATCCTCTAAGGGAGCTCTGGTGACATAGAAGTTACGTGTTGGGCTGCTAACCATAAAGTCAGCAATTTGAAACCACCAGCTGCTCTGAGGGAGAGCAGTTTTTCTACTCTCTGAGGGAGATGAGGTTTTCTAGTCCCATCTTGAGTTCCAGTCTGGGAAACCCACCTGTGGGGCTGCTGTCAGTCAGAAGAGCCTGGATAACAGTGAGTGTGGGCTTTGGTTGCCTAGAGGAGGAAGTAATTCAATGCCCCACACCTCCCGATTGCTCCCTTACCCCTGGGCCCTGGTCTCCTTCCCACACTTCCCTGTGATCTTCCTGCATTCAATGTCATTGCATGTGTTTCTGAGTCTGAAGAGGAATTCATACGTTGGTATCATGCATATGGGCTAATATTGGACTTAAGCACTTGACCTGGACTGGGCTGGGATATTTTATCAATATACAATACCTCTTGTATACAAAGCTTTCTTACACACATAAGATTCTCTCTGGATTTGTTTCTCTAGTCAACCCTGACTAACACAATCCTCTTTCCTAAACTTTGAGTGTTTTTTGTAAAAATCTTTCTCTTTCATTGTGGTTTTACATTATTTTAGGATATTCCTGCTCACTATGTTGTCACATTTTGCCTTGATTTATTCTTTATATAAAGGAAGTAAACTGTATATACTCCTCTGAAATGGGTGTCTGTGGCTTAACCTCATTTATAAAATTCCTCCATCTTGATGAAAACAGCTGTAGTTCACTTATTTCCACTGCTGTACAGAATTGCATTTTACAAGTATATCACTATTGATACGTCTATCCTAGGGTGCTAAACATTACATCTTCTCTGCCTGGGAGTTATTATAAGCAAGGAAATACTCTTTTGAACATTCTTTTATCTGGCTCCTGGTACATACACACAACAATTTCTCATAGGCACAAAGGAAAAAGAAATTATCATAAAATGGCCCTCCAAGATTCCCCACCCTACCCCCTAAAGAAATGCTCAATCACCTGGAGAGGTAGAGTTTGCATAAGCAATAAGGCTACTAATCAGTTAACTTTGAGTTCATATAAAGTTGATTATCCAACTGGGCCTAATCTCATCACATGCACATTTTTGAGAGATGAGTATTCTCTCTGGCCTCTTGCAGGTGGAGCAGTCAGAGAGATTCAAACATGAAAAGGGTCCAATATACCATTTGTTGGGTTCTGAATTCTGTCACCAAGATAAATGAGCTTGGACATGGATTCTTCCTAGGGACATCAGATAAGATGTCAGATGTGTGAAACTGCAGGCAGAAGGTCCATCCAAAGTCTGACATACAGGACCGTGAACTTATAAATGGGTTTTCTGATAAGCCACTAAATCTGTGGCAATTTGTTACAAAGAAATAGGAAAACAAGTACAACATCCATGCAAATGGAATTCTAAGAGTCCACTGCACAGAGTTATATCAACTTTCCCCGAAATATTGCAATTTTTTTAAAAATCTAAAAACCTGTTATTTTTATTTTCTAGGAAACTGATTTATCTCAACAGTCTAGAAGAAACCTGATAAAAATTCTTCAGATCATTGTTCCGAGGCCCGTGTAGAGTGACACATGACTGAGAGGGAACAATATAGAATGAACAGATCTTCTTGTGGAATCAATACAGTGTAATATGTCTCAGTGTCCTGAAGTCAAATCCTACATGCAACATCACATCATCTCTGGGAACAGACCATCAGAATAATCTTCAGTCAAGCAAACAAACACAAGTTGAACAATATTTGATTAGGAATCTGACATTGTTGCAATAAATTTCAGTCTCAATGTTGCACAGCCTTGGCAAGAAGCTGCAATTTACCAAATGAGGAAAATCTGCAATTTTTACAATTTACTAACTGGATATCTGCACAAAAGATAAACTATCTGTGCTGTATTTTTAAATGTAATTGCTTTTTGAAAGAATTACATGACTTGATTCTGGATGCCTTTCTTCTTTTATGGAAAAATTCGATTATCTTTTATTTTTTCCCTTTATTTTTAACAGTCTTATTGGCATATAGTCCACATGCCATGCAATTCCAAAGTTTAAATGTTTTAAAAGAGCTTTATAATCATGACCACAACAGAATCCAGTACCTTGTCTTATTCTCATACTCTTTACTAGCTTCTCTATTTTCCCCCAACCTCCCCTGTCATAACCCTGTGGAACTCTTAATCTAATACTGTGTCTATGAATTACCTAGCATGGATTTCATACAGAGAAAATCACACCTCAAAAAAGATGAGAGATAAGGCACAGAAAGCCATCATTCTAAAAGAAAACGGAAGATAATGGAAACTAGAATTAAAAATGGCTCAAAAAGGAAAACAAATAATATGCTATATTTTAACCTGTGTTAGTCCAGGTAGGCTAGAGAAACAAATCCAGGAAGACTCATATGTGTATAAGAAAGAGTTTTATTTCCAAGAGCAACTGAATATTGAGAAAACTTCCTAGTCCAGGCCAGATCAGGTCCACAAGTCCGATATTAACCCATATGTACAATACTAATCTATAAATTCCTCTTAAGACTCGTGCAACACATACAATGATGTATAGGAAGATCACAGGCCAGTGGATGAAAACTCCTGTGGATCCAGTGGCAGTGGGCTTCTCAGGGTTGGCAGGGGTCTCCACATGGCTCCAGGCTTCAGCTCCAGGGCTCGAGTGTACCTCCATGTGTCTTGTCGACAGAAATGTCTGCACGGAGTGAGCGTGTGCCCCGCCTCCAGCAAGCAGTTTTCTCCTTAGCAACTCCAAATGACATCATCAAGCTGAAACCTAACTGACAAACTGAATTCCACCCCTTGACTCTTGTCTCAAGTTGACAACAGATAATGTAACTACCACACTAACTATAGCATCAGTCATCCATTGTCCAATGTTGCAATAATTTTTACTCCCACTTCCACTGTAAGAGGTTTTAAGAAAGCACTCAGGTAGTTGACACACAACTCCATCTGTGTCTGGGGAGAGTCACACTCCAAGGGCTTTCAGTGGTTGATTTTTTCAGAAACAGATTGCCAAGCCTGTTTTCCAAGGCACTCAGAGTGGGCTCAAAGCAACAAACTTTCCGTTAGTAGCAAGCACATCAACCATCTGAACTACCAAGAAACTTTTCTTTAGAATAGATCATTTTATTGGGGGTTCCAACAGCTCATATAACAACCCATACCTCAATTGTATTAAGCACATCTGTACATGTGTTGCCATTATCATTCCCAAAATATTTTCTTTCTATTTGAGCCCTTGAAACCAGCTCTTCTTTCCCTCTCTCCCCCACCCTCCAACCCTCATAAATCCTTGATAATTTATAAAATTTTTTTTTCATATTTTACACCATCTGCTGTCTCCCTTCACCCACATATCTATTGTTTGTCCTTGGGGGGGGGTCCTCATACAATGATTTCTCCCCCTTCTCACATCACTTTCCCCCTACTTTTCTGAAATCACTACTCTCATTATTGGTTCTGAGGTGTTTGTCTGTCTTGGATTCCATGTGGCGTGAGCTCTTATCTGGACCAATGTGCATGCTCTGGTCTAGCCAGATTTTGTAAGGTAGACCCAGGGTCATAAGAGTAGGGAGGAGGAGACATTAAGGAACTAGAGGAATGTTGGGTGTTTTGTTGGTGCTATACTGCACCCTGGCTGGCTCATTCCTTTCTTATGACTTTTCTGTGAGGGGATGTTTGATTGTCTAGAGATAGGCTTTGGGTCTCTATTCTGACCCCCCCTCATTCTCATTGAAATGTTGTTGTGTTGGATCTTCTGATGCCTGATAACTGATCCCATTGGCACTCATGATCACATGGATTGGTGGGCTTCTTCTATGCTGGCTTTATAGTTTCCCTGACAGATGGCCACTTGTTTAACTTCAAGCCTTTAAACCTCCAGGCAATATATCTTGAAATAGCTGAGCACCATTAGCTTTCTTCACCACATTTGCTTATTCACCTATATTGTCTTCAGCGATCATGACAGGAAGGTGAGCATGACAGAATGTCAGGTTATTAGAACAAAGTGTTCTTTTTTTTTGGGGGGGGGGTGGCATCAATGCCTCTGCGGTCGTGAGCGCTGAACAAAGTGTTCTCATATTGAAGAAAGACTTGAGTAGAGGTCCAGTGTCTGTCTGCTACTTTGATACTTAACCTATAAGTACATGTACATAGACCTATATCCCTATCTTTGTATATTAGTTTAATATATGTATTACATATACATATACAGGTATATGCCTAAATGTATACCTCTATAAATATTTTTTGTCTCTTAGTTCTTTCCTTCTACTTTCCTGCTGACCCACTATCATATTCGACCTTCATTAGACTCTCTATAATACTCCCTCTCAGCTACATTGCACTTGATCCAACCCCAGCAGGCATTCTATGGCTTCCTCACCAACTATTTTAGAACACCTGTTTTTCCTTTTCCCTCAATTTTTTGGTTCCCTCTTTCCTTTCCCCTACCTCCTCCTCTCTCATGTCTCTCCAGAATCATTGGCCCCATTGTTTTCACCTTGGAATTTTTTTATCCTACCTTATATAGATATGGAAAAAACACAAACAAAAAAGATAGCCTATGAATAGTTCCAGATCTGTCTGCTGACCCTTATGAATGCTTTCTGATTGAGAATGATGCAGTGCCAAGCCCTGCCCTTCACACCCCATCACACTTCCATCCCCCCATCCCCCATCCTCATCGCAGTCTGAAGCCTATTTTCAAAATCCCTCAGGGACTTTGTTGCTTTGTTCCCCTAGCTGCTCTCTTGTGCTCCCTTCATGTTACGTCATGATTGGGGGGAGGGGGGAGGAGGGAGGTGCGAGTGCGATCAGACTGGGAACAATCCTCACTCTGTGTCTGTGGTGCTTCCCTCCCATAGCTCTGTGGGTCATTTAAGGGGATGTCATGTCTAATAGTGAGGCCAATCCTAAGGTCCTTTCTGTGCATTGGCTGCTCTGAGCAGGAAGGAATGACATCCTCAAGGCTTGGTGGGCCAGGATATAGTTCATTCTCTCTCTCTCTCTCTCTCTCTCTCTCTCTCTCTCTCTCTCTCTCCCCTCCCCCCTTAGTTTGCTGCCCTGTGGTCCGCTTCCCTCCCTGGTCTCTATCTTTAGTGCTGTCCTCTGTAGTGCATTCTTTAGGGACGGATATCAACATAACTTGAATAGAGGTCGCACCCGAAGACCTCTCTGATATTTCACTGGTTCATGCTGGTATATGCCCGTAAGGCTTGGTGCATCAGGTTGAGACCTGGTCCCTTTCCTGTGGAAACAAACAGTACCCTCCCCATGGAATCACCAAGAAGCATCGTGAGAGTTCTCAAACCAAGACCAAACTCACTGCCTTGAAGTCAATTCTGACTCATCTCAGCCCTATAGGGCAGGGTAGACCTGACCCTGTCGATTTCCAAGAAAACCTGTCTTTCTCCCTAGAAACAGCTCGTGGTTTCAAACTACTGACCTTGTGGTTAACAGCCCGGTACGTAACTCCTATGCCACCAGTGATCTTCTATTGAGATTTCCAGTTGCTACACATTTTTAGCAACGCATGACATTGTCAATCGTTTAAAATTGCAAATCTGCACTTGGCCTAAGTCTCTATCTCTGTTGTTCCAAAAGAAAATTCAACTTCTTGGAGAACTGTAATTGCTTGTCACATAGGAGAGGAGGTAGCTCAGCGGTGTTGTCAGGTAAGCATCGGAGTGCTCACCACAAGGCTGATGTTTAATACTCACCAGTTCCTGCTCAGAAGAGAGCAGAGGGCATCTGCTTCCCTAAAGATGTATGGCTCCGGAAACCCTAGACAGGGGCGCTAGGAGTTGACATTGACTGAACGGCAGTGAATCTGCTTGCTTTTTGAACACAGAAGGAAGCAAGGCCCGGGGCTTCCGCGTATGCACGGAATTTGTTTGTCATGAACGCTTGCCCAACTTGTCCCACAGAAAGCTACTTTGCTCACTATGCCTCAGAAGGCTAGGGATAGAATTGATGATGTTAAATAAATGTCAATTAACCAAAGAATAAATAAAATAGCCCTCCTGTGTGCGTGTGTGTGAGATGATGATGATCCTGCCATTTTGACTTGCCTTTTCATGATCCGTAATGAGGATGATCATTTTTTCGTTTTGTTTTTCTCTCGGACATTTGTGTTTTTCTTCTTTGTGCAACATTCGTTCACCTCTTGTAACACACCTTTCTGTGAGGATTCTTATCTTTTCTTATTAGTGGATACATTTTCTGGGTGTGAATCCTTTGTCAGTTACTAATTTGCTAATATCTTCTCATAACAATTTTCTTAAAATATCTTCACTCTTACAAACACCTGAAACTATGTTTATAATTGCTTCATAATCTTTGGGTCCATATCTAGGTGCTTTCATTTCCCTGGAGTTTACTTGTGTAAACTGTGGCAAGTGGTGGAATCTGATTTTATTTTGTCTCACCTGGTTAATTTTCCCAGAAGCATTTATAAACACATTGCCCTTCCCTCACTGATTTTCAATATAATCTCTGTTGTATATCCAGTGGCACTAACGAAGGAATTGGGTTTCTGGATGCCATTTTGTTTCATTCTTCTATTGGCTCTTTAAGCTCTTGCATCCATTCCATGTAATCTAAATTACTATCGTTTTTTTGTTTGTTTTTCAAAGTTAATCTAAAATTTTATTGTCCAGACTTTTCCACTGTACTATCTATATTTTTACATTTCAAACTTTATTCCTTAGAAGCAAACCACTACATTCAGCGCACCCTCACATACATGGGTGGCTGTGGGAAATATGTCCCTATATTATTTGAAAAGCACATATAAAGGAGTGTGCTCTTCTTTCAGGTGCACTCATGTGTACCTGGTCTGATACTTTTATGTCACAATCTCATCTTTTGTGTGTGTATGTAATAAAAAAAACCCTCTTTTCTTTTTTAATACTTTTATTGGGGGGGGGGCTCTTACATCTCTTATCACAATCCATACATTCAGCCAGTATGTTGAGCACATCAGCACAAATGCTGCCATCACCATTTTCAAGGCATTCTCTTTCCATGTGAGCCCCTAATATCAGCTCCCTATTTCTTCCCCCTACCTCCCCTGCCTGCCCTGCCACATGAACCCTAGATAAGTTATAGATTATTACTTTCACATCTTACACCGTTCTCCACCCACCTTCACCCACTTTTCTGTCATTCATCCCCCTGAGAGGAGTTTATAGATTGATCCTTGTGGTTGATTCCCCACTTCTCCCCCGACCCTCCCCTAATCCTCCTGGTATCTCTACTCTCCTTGTTGGCCCTGAGGGGTTTGTCTATCCTGGATTCCCTGTGTTGCAGACTCTTGTCTGTAGCAGTGTGCGTGCTCTGGTCTAATACTAGTTGTAAGGTAGAATTGAGGTCATAATAATGGAAAAAAGGAAGCACCAAAGAACTAGAGGGAAGTTGTGTGCTTCATCAGTGCTATACTGAACCATGACTGGGTCATTTCTTTCCTGTGACCCCTCTGTTGGAGAATGTCCGATTGTATACAAATGGGCATTGGGTCTCCACCCCAGTCACCCCTCAATCCATTCACCTTGGTTATGATTTTGTTCTGGGTCTTAGATGCCTGGTACCTGATCCCATCAACAGCTCATGATCACACTGGCTGGTGGGCTTCTTCCATGTGGACTTCTCAGCTAGATGATGGTTTGCTTCTCTTCAGACCTTTAATACCAGAGACACTCTATCTTTTGATAGTCGGGCACTATCAACTTTCTTCACCACATTTACTTATGCACCCATTTTGTCTTCAGTGATGAAGTAGGTGAGCATCACAAAATGCTGGATTGTTAGAACAAAGTGTTCTCATGTTAAGGGAGCACTTGAGTTGAGGCCCAATGTCCATCTGCATCTTAATTCTTAACATATAGACTACATAGCTCTATTCCCATATATATATATTTACATATGTGTCTGCCTATATTAAGACCTCTGTAAATGTCCTTTGCCTCCTGGTTCTTTCCTCTATTTCCTTTTACATTTCTTTTGTGCCACCATCATAGGTGACCTTAATTTGGATTTAGTAATTCCTCGTTGCTGCCCTGTACTTGATTAAGCCCCACTAGGCATCCTATGCCCCTCTCTCCATTGATTTTAGTTCACTTGTTCTCTTGGTCTCCCCCACCCACCCACCACACTTCCACCCACTCCCACCTCTCCTTCTCCTGTATACCCCCGGAACCATTGTTCCCATTCTTTTCATCTCTGAATTCTTTATCCCACCTGTCTTATCTAGATAAACATGCAGGCATACTTGTAAGCCCCCAAACCAGGCACAGCCACCAGTAAAGGAAGTCAAGACCAACAAAACAATAACAACAACATTGCCAAAAAGAAAGTCACTGACAAAAATGGAAAAGCCTCCAAATAGTTCAAGATCTTTTTGTTGGAGTTTACCAGTGTTTTCCAGTCAAGTCTAATGGGGTGCCACACTCTGTCTCCAAAGTTTATTTTTGGTATTCCCTGGGGATTTCATCACTTTGCTCCCCTTGTTGCTTTGCCCCAGCACAATCGGGTCAGATGGTGCACAATTCCCACACTGTGTCTTCAGTGTTGTCTCCCGCAAGACTATGGTTCAGTGAAGGACATCATGTCTCCTGGAGGGACCGACCCTATGGTCCTCTCTATGCATTGTATACTCTGAGCAGGAATATTGTCATCAGGGCTTGGTGGACCAGGATGTCTTCCCCTCCCTCTCCATCCCTTTTAGTTTCTTCTGTGTGCTCTAATTACTTGTGCCCCTCTCCCCAAGTTGTAGCCCCAGTGCTGTCCTCTGAAGGGCATTCTTCTGAGGTGGGGGGGGGGGGAGGTCTACATAGTTGGGATTGAGACCCACTCCAAATTACTATAGTTTTTTTTTTTTGTTTTTTAGATATAAGTAAAAGGTTTATATACAAGAGGAACAGGACATTGAGCCCAGTCCAGTTCAAAGTCATAAGTCCAATATTAACCTATATGTCCGAAATCAATCTATAAAGTCTCCTTCCAACTCATGAAGGCACAGATCAGTGGGTGCAGAATCCCGGCACTGGCAGGGGTCCCCACATGGCTCCTCACTTCCAGGGATTAGAGTCCATCAACAGCAGAAGCAACTTATCGCTGGCAGAAGTCTCCATGTGGCTGCCCCAGTTTCAGAGGCCTGGCTCCATCAGGGTAAAGCCGTGTGGTCTCTCCGCCAGCTCCTCTAGCCTCTCGGATGCTGCCATCTTGTCTTGTCTGTGATTCACTGTCTCTGCCAAATTACTATAGTTTTATACTAATATACTTCTATAAAGTTTTAGAATGTTTTGGAGCCTCTACTCAAAAACTCCCTCAATTCAAGAACATTTTTTATATTAAACTGGCATTTCATTATGCTCACTTGCTGACACGGTTGCTGAAGACAAAGCAGGTACATAAGCCGATGTGGTAAAGAAAGCTGATGATGCCCAGCTATCCAAAGATACAGCATCTGGGGTGTTAAAAGCTTGAAGATACACAAGCAGCCATGTAGCTGAGAAGCAACAAAGCCCCCATGGAAGAAGCTTACCAGCCTGTGTGATCACGAGACGTTGATGAGATCAGGTATCAGGCATCAAAGAACAAAAAATCATATCATTGTGAATGAGGGGAAGTGTGGAGTGGAGACCCAAAGCCCATCTGTAGGCAACTGGACATCCCCTTACAGCAGGGTTGCAGGGAGGAGACCAGCCAGTCAGGGTGCAGTGTAGCAATGATGAAACGTACAACTGTCCACTAGCTCTTTCATTCTCTCCCCCAGCCCCCACCCCTCACTATCACCCCAATTCTACTTTACAAATCTGGCTAGACCAGAACATGTACGTGGGTACAGATAAGAGTTGAAAACATTGGGAATCCAGGACAGATAAATCCCTCAGGACCAATAATGAGAGTAGCAGCACCAGGAGGGTAAGGAGAAGGTGGGAATCAACCACAGGGATATACATATAATCCCTTCTTCCCAGGGGAATGGACAACAGAAAAGTGGGTGAACGGTGACATTGGACAGTGTAACACTTGACAAAATTATAATAATTTGTAAATCATCAAGGGTTCATGAGAAGGGAGGGAGGGAGGGGGGAAATGAGGAGATGATACCAAAGGCTCAAGCAGAAAGCAAATGTTTTAAGAATGATGATGGTAACAAATGTACAAATGTACTTGACACAATGGATAGATTGTGGTAAGAGTTGTATACGCCCCAATAAAATGATTTTTTTAAGTTTTAGAATGTTTATACTACTTTAAGCATAATTAAATCTCATTTCTAAACCTTTTCTGTCAGTAGAAGAAAAGGCAATGAATACATTATTTTGATATTATATCCACAATCCTGATAAATTTTTATAATCCAATAGCTTCTATATGTATTTTGCATTTCCTGTCGATACATCCATGACATCTGCAAATAATAGTTATTTTTCTTGCCTTCCTCTACTTCCTAAGTCCTTCATCACAATGATAACTAAAGGTTGGGATAACCCTTTCCTCATTACAAATCTCAAAAGAAACATTGTCACTTTTTAAACATTGAGCATTAGGCCTGGGCATTATTTTCTTGTGTTCACTAGCTTTATAAGATATAAGGGAATTCTCTTAGTTTTCAAATCATGTTTTTTAAATCACAAGTGGTGGTGAATTTATGAAATATACTCTAGGTTCATTAAAATAACCATATGATTCCCCCCCCCCCATAGTTTTTTTTTTTACAGGTCCGATTGTGCTTGGTAGTTGGGTGTGAAGGTTTTGAAAGATCAGAGGTCGAGTTGGAAAGTATCTGCTTTTCCTGTGCTCAAGAATCACTTGTGGGGCTGAGCCCCGGTGACATAAGTGGTTGAGTGCGGGACTGTGGTTCTTGGACTTGGTGGTTCAAATCCAGCGGCGGCTCTGAGGAGCGGTGCTGGGTGGCTCCCACGACCACCAGAGGGCAGTGAGGCCCACAGAAAAAATCATTTGTGTAAAACTGGAAGTATTTGCTACTTGTCTCTGTTAGAACTTATCCCTGAAGCTATCATCTAGGCCTAGACTCCCAAGATTTTTTTGCACATTGTTCATTGCATTAAAGGATATATTCTTATTTAAGAAAACATATTGGTTTCTTTAATAATACTACATCCTTCAACTGATTTCAGATAAAGCAAGTACCATTTTCTAACTGAAAGAGGAGTCACAAGTGAACCTGAAGCTGGCTAGGTTTTGAGTCTGGAACTGTGTCCAGGGAGGTCAGAGGACCGATGACGTAAAGGGTGATAACCAGAGAAACTGGAAAGACCACTTTCCTTGGACAAGAAGGAGCAAGAAAATATCAGGTGTCTCATAATGTCATAGGGTCTGTCGATCTCCGTGTGCCACCACAAAGCAGGCGAGCTTCTCACCTGTCTACCCAACTCACCAGCTAGCCCAGCGGTTCCCAACCTTCTTCCTTCCTCCACCCTTTCATACAGTTCTTCAGGTGGTGGTGACCACCCCCCCCACACACACACCAAACATAAAATCATTTTCATTGCTACTTCATCACTGTAATTTTGCTACTCTTATGAATAATTATGTAAATATCTGATATGCAGGTTACAAATGGAATATATTAAAGCATAGTAGGGCTGAGGCCCGGTCGCATAGTGGTGGAGTGCAGGACTGCAGCCTACTGGCTTAGTGGTTCAAATCCAGCAGCAGCTCTTCAGAAGCAAGGCTGGGCCTCCCAATGCCACCAGAGGGCAGTGATGCCGCCCCCCAAAAATTAAAGCATAGTGACTACTCACAAAAACAATATATAAAAAATTATATATTGTGAGATATTTAATTTTAATGACAAATAAATGAAACTTTGTCTTGAAGCTCGGTATAGCATGGGTAACAGGCCTCACGCCAGGTACTCATATCTAGGTGTATCTGCATGTGGGCGGATCTTCCTGACGACGGATAAAGCAGCGGTTTCTGTGTGCCCAAGACCATTTGAAATATGTTGTCCGATGAGCTTAGGCAACCACTATGAAAGGGTCACTATACTATACAATACTGCAAAGGGGTCGCGACCCACAGGTTGAGAACCGCTATTTGAGCAGGAGCGCTCTGGCCCCTGAGGCACCCACTCTCCGGACAGCACTCTGTTCCTTTGCCCTTCCCCGAATTCATCATATTTGAAATTGCCTGAGCAATGCTGCTCTGCAGCGGTCACAATTTTCCTAAGAGGTTTGCCAACTCCAATTTACAGGCAAGGCAATTGATTTCCAAAATCAAATAAGTGACTCCGGGTACGAAGGCTGCCGAGCCCTGGGGGTGGAGTGGACCGGGGAGATCGTGGCGGCACCCTCCTCCACAGAGAAGGTCAGGCAGGTCCAGCCCGTGAATACAGAGCCCGGTCAGAGCCCACGGCCTGGCTCTTGGGCCAGTGTCCCTGCCATGACCCGGAGAGGTGCTCCACAGCTGATGGCTGTAAGTGCTCCATTATAAGGTGACCAGACATCCTGCTTTTTAACAATTTAGCAATATCCCGCGATGTTTTAACATTAAAATAAATATATTACAATACTATTTTGGGGTCTATGAAAATTTTTGTTGCTCCACATAGACCATATTTTTAATCAAGAACGCCATCCCTCACCCCACCCCGGGCAATGGTGTCTCGCTTAAAATCTGGTCACCTAAAAAAAAAAAAACCTGGTCACTTTAAGAGGGTCAGACTGCTTACTTACAACATCTCTGCATGGCTGGTCTCCATCCCCTCACTGCATAACAAGAACCCTTCCCCACACCTAGCTGGTAGAGGGGGGAAAAATGAACTAACACCCCACAGACCAAAAAAATGCTCAGAAGCAAATGAATACAAGGCTCCGCATACGAAATCTTCATGCTTTGAAAGAAAAAAAGATGGTTTATGACTTTGCCGGCTGACGCCTCTCGAAAGTTTCATAGTTGAAAGCGAACGCTCTCCGGCACCGTCTCGGGGAATATACTGCCGCGACCCTTCATTGCATGGGGGCTATTTGGAGCTCAGCGTTGTTTGCAGGCCTTGCGGTCTGTCAAGGGGGACAGGCAAGAATCCAGCCTCTGTCAGACGTGACAAAGCATGACACATGCCAGTGTCTCTTCCAGGGCTGGGTGCAGCCTCAGGGGTCATGAGTGATTGGGGTGATGTCATCAGCAATGGGCGGCCAAGGGGAGGGAGAGCTGTGAGTGGAGCAGCTGCAGCAGGCCCGTGCAGCCTCCTGGAGAAGAGACTGCGGCGGGCACACGTGAGTTTGAAGCCCCGCACAGCTGTTTTCTAGCTGTGTGGTCAGAAATGCATTCCTTTACTGTCGTGGTCCCACAGGTGAGCGGGCTGTAACAGAACATTCCTCACACAGGGGTCGGGAAGATTAACAAGTGAAGCTATTAGCAGAATGGCTGCATGTGGTAAGTACTTGTGTTCGGCCAGGTGGGCTGGAGAAACAATTCCAGAGACACTTGTATGTGTGTCAGAGGGAGCTTTATATTAATGAGCATTGTATATTGAGGAAACACCCCAGGCCAGTCCAGATCAAGCCCATATCCAATATCAGCCCCTCTGTCTGATACTTGTCTACAAATTCCTCTTCAGACACACAGCACATGAAATGATGGCAAACGCAGGAAGATCACAGGGTGGAAAGTCTGGTGGATCCAGAGGTGGTGGAAGCATCTCAGTGCTGCCGTAAGTCTCCATGGGGCTCCTCCAGTTCTCTGAGAGTCTCATCCACAGGAAGGTGAAGCAGTGAGGGAGAGTGAACCACTTCCAAGGAGAAAACGAAGTTCCCAAAATTCTCATGAGAAGGCCACCCCCACAAAGAGGCATCAGGCTGACCTGATTGACAAGCTAGATTCCACCCCTATGCTTATTTATCAAGTTCACATTAAATTATGTAACCACCACAGTACTCAAGAAAGGTACACTGGCACCAATTGCCATTGCTGCACCCCAAGTCACAGTGACCTGCATGTGTCAGAGGAAAGCTCTGTTCCACAGGATTTTCAATGACGGGTTTGTTTGGGGTTTTTTTTTTCAGGGTGGGGAGGAGGGGGAGGGGGAGGCAGAGGGAGATGGGGAGTCGTTCACCAGGTCTTTCTTCCCAGGCACCTCTGGATGGGCTCAAACCACCAAACTTTCAGTTAGCAGCTTGAAGTCAACCAAGCTTTGCCTTGGTTTTGTTTATTTTGTTTTTGTTTTCAGAAAACCCGATAAAACTGACCATTTTTATTAGGGCCATAACATCCACATTTGATAAATTAGACAAGGTATATTGGCAAGAGAGGAGACAGGTGGGAAAAGCCCTACAGTGTCGGAAACTCTCCAAGGGAGGCAGTTATTCCTGAGAGTCCGCATGGGCCGACGGTGAGAGAGAGAGGCTGTGTAGGAAGCTGGCGAGATAGCTTCCTGTGTGGGGAGGAGAAAGAGGGGCAGCTGGGACGGTGGAAGAGTGGCTGTTAGGGTGAGAAGTTACCTACTGATTTCTCTTACTTTGTCTCTCTCCACAAAAGTCTGACTCCCCAATGGCACAACCCCTGCCATCCTTACTCACTTGCAGAATCCAGTACCCAGTATCGTCAGATCATAGACCGAGAGTAGAAGGGAGAGAGAAAGGGACTGAGGGAATGGGGGAGCGGGGGAGGCAGGGAGTGGATGAGTGAGTGAGTGAGTGAGTGAGACAGTGAGTGAGTCAGTGAGTGTGAGTGAGTGAGACAGTGAGTTAGTGAATGAGTGAGTGAGACAATGAGAGAATGAGTGAGTCAGTGAGTGAGATAGTGAGGGAGGGAGAGAGGGAAGAAGGGAAGAAGAGAAGGAAGGAGGGAAGAAGAGAAGGAAGGAGGGAGGGAGAGAGGGAGAAGGGAGACACAGGGAGAGGAAGGAAGGGGTGGGGACACCTGACAACAAAGCTCGCTGTGGGTAGTGGACATGTTGCATGTCACGGCCTCCTTCACAGGAGGACCCTCTCTGACTGCCCATGCCCCACAGTAAAGAGATAACACTGCACCCCCAAATAAGACTTCCTATTCTTTATAGCAGAACATAGCATAACAAGCTGCTTCATTTAGTTTTAATATTCCTCGTGGTTTTAATCAGCTCACCTCAGACTATGAACAGAATGCTAGAATTTTGAGAGGGAAAAATAAACCTCAGACCAGTCGAGTAACCCAAACCAAACTCCCTGGCACCGTCTAGCGGCCCATGGGTTGCAACTCTTTACAGAAGCAGAGTCCAGACTTTCTCCCAGGGTCAAACTGCCGGCCTGGAGGTTAGGGCCCGTGCCATAACCATTAGGCCACCAGGGCCACTCATCATCATAATTCATCACCACGTCTACTTCCACATGCAATATTCCTCAGCGGGACACTAGATGGCAGCATCATGCATCGTCTTGCTCTTAACACTCCACTGCCAGCTGGGGCCTGGAGCCATCAGGCCTTCTATCAGTAGTCTCCATTTGCCATTTATTCTTTTGTGTAAACCCCAAAATCACTCATGACTGCCAATTTAAAAACTATACCTTAAAGGAGTTAATCCTTGAGTTGCAGAAGCCCAAGGCGATCTTCCTGTGGCAGAGAAAGCGTGGAGGGGGATTTTCTCTGTGTGCCTGGTCTTGCCTCATTGGTGGAGAAGCTAGGGAGAGATATGAGTTCTCAGAGCTCCTGGACTGCACGTACCAGCCCAGATGCCCCTGCATCTGAGAGGCATGGGATATCCACTCCTTGCCTGCCGGGCTGCCGCCCTGAGCAGAACCAAGGTTGAGCTCTAGAAACCACCAGGCCACCCTTGTCAAGGACCTGCGCACTTCTTCCAGAATCTGTCATTAAATAGCCAATCATTATGTGGAGCGTACCTCTTCCACAAATTGTGCCCTAACCACCAAGCTTCAACCTCACATGGCCCCCACACAATCTGTGGGCCTCTTCCTGCCCTGCTCCAGTTCCCATAGGGCGCCCACACATTCTCCTTGGCAGAAGACGATGGCCTGGTGTAGGGTTACGATCTTTAACGGAACAATGTATCCGAGGAAGAGAAAAACCTGTTTCGTCAAGAAGAAAGAAAACCTTCATAATACAAATGTATCTGTTCAACCTTGTACGTCAGTTCTTTGCTCCAAGAACAAACCAGAAACTCAAGCAAACTCAGCCAAGATGTAAGTGTTGACCCCGGGGAAGAAAGGCCTTGAACTGTTGTGTTCACAAGTAAAATTAACTTTGGGAAAAAAAATGACTTTTGTGAGTCACACAATCTACAGAAAACCTGAACATAAGGTAAATCATCAATAA
>PVJH01030970.1:0-24252 GCA_004026705.1 Nesogale talazaci
CCTTGCACAGAGGGCTGGTTGCTATCAAAGGAATGTTTCTGCTTGGTAGTGTGGCCCGGGAGACTGCTCAGTGTTTGGTTTTAAATGTTTCTTCCTGAGCCTCTTTTTGCCATTAAAATCATACCAAACTTTCAAAATGCTGTTGAAGTAAAAGTTTTTTACACAAATTTCTATTATTTTTCTCTTCCAAGTGAAATTTATATTGGCTTTATAATGGTTTTCACCATTCTAAATACAAAAGAATATATCATATAAGAAGGCAGGAAATAGCAGATTTCTATTTTTTAACAGAGATTTAATTTGGATCAAAGCTAAGCAAAACCTACAGAAACCAAAACAGATAAAAATTAAATAACAGAAAGTAGTTCAGTTACAAACTTTTGTTGCCAGTAGGTGTCTTTCAGTCTGTTCCAACTCACAGTGATTGTACATGCTCCGGAAGGAAGCACTGTCCATTCTGTGCCATCCTCATAAGCAGTGATATGCATGAGCCATTTTTGAAGCCACTGTGTCAGTCTGTCCTGCGGCAGACTTTCTTCTTTTTCACTGGCCCTCTACTTTATCATATCATATTCCTTCAAGGACTTGTCCCTTTTGAGAGCACGTACAATGTATATAAAGCAAAGTCTTACCAATTTCACTTCGAAGTAGCATTCTGACTGTATTTCTTCAAAGACAAATTTGTTTCTGTCTCTTACAATCAATGATACATACAATATTCTTAGCACCATAGTCCAAAAGCATTTTTGAATGCCATTATTCATTGCACAACCTTTGCACACATGAGAGTTTAAAGAAAGCAGCATGGCATGGACCATATACAAATATGTCCTCTAAGTGACACCTGTGCTTTTTAACACTTTAATGGGGTCTTTTGAAATAGATTTATCTAATGTAATGCATTGTTGTATTTCTTGACTTATTTCTGTTTCCCTATCAACTACCATGTTTTCTCCAATTATCACAAGGTTGCATATTGGTAAAGTTGTGATCATTTTTTTTTGCTTTCTTTATACTAGGTATAAATCATATTGAAGACTAAAGCATTTTATCTTGATTACTTAGTATTTAAAGGCTTCTTTACTGTCAATAAGAAACACGTCACCGATCACTGAAGACAAATGTGTGCATAAGCAAATGTGGTGAAGAAAGCTGATGGTGCCCTATCAAAAGATGTCGCATCTGGAGTCTTAAAGGTTTGAAAGTAAACAAGAAGCTATCTAGCTCAGAAGCAACAAAGCCCACATGGATGAAGCCCACCAACTTGTGGGACAATGTGGTGTCAAAGGGATCAGTTTTCAGACTTCAAGAACCAAAAATCATAACATTGTGTGCTCACTTTCCTCATGTGATCACTGATGACAAATATGTGCATAAGCAAATGTGGTGAAGAAAGCTGATGGTGCCCCGCTATCAAAAGATATAGTGTCTGGGATCTTAAAGTCTTGAGTAAACAAGCCAACATCCAGCTCAGAAACAACAAAGCCCACATGGAAGAAGCACACCAGCCTGTGTGACAATGAGGTGTTGAAGGGATCCGGTGTCAGACATTAAAGAACTAAAATTATATCATTATACATGGGCGGAGTATAGATTGGGGACCCAAAGCCCATGAATAGGTGAAGCAACATCCTCTTATGGAGGGGTTGCATGGAGGAGATGAGCCAGTTGAAGTACAGTGTGGTAACTATGAAATATGCAACTTCCCTGTAGTTCTTAAATACATTCTACCAACCACTATCATGATCCCAATTCAACCAGACAAATCTGGCTAGACAAGGGGATGTACATTGGAGTTGGAAATATAGGGAATTTAGGATAGATGTTCCCTCAGGTCTAGTGGTGGGATGGTGGAATAGAAAGGGGGAACTAATTTCAGGGACCTACATATAGCCTCCTCTCTGGGGCACGGACTAGAGAAGGGACACATTGGACAGTGTATGATATGAAAAAGTAATAACAATTTGTAAATTATTAAGGGTTCATGGGGATGGGGGGAGGAAAATAAGGAAAGCTGGTACTGGAGGTCTAAGTGGAGGATACTGGAGGATGTTTAGAGATGATGACAACAAGTGTGCAAATGTAGCCTCCTTACAATTGATGTATGTATGGATCATGAAGAGAAGTGTATGAGTCCCCAATAAAATGATTCATAAAACAAGGAAGGGGGAAAAGGGAATCTACATCAAGGTCTCAAGTAGAAAATATTTGTAAATGAATATGGCAACAGGTGTACAAATATGCTTGATACAAATGATGTATTGAATGCTATAAGAGTTGTAAGATCTTCCAATAAAATTATTTTCAAAACAAAAAAAAAGGTATTATAACGTGCATAGGTCAGGCTGTTAATGAGCATTTATCCAATATTAATGCTCTGCGTACTGTAGCTTCTTTAATTATTTGCTCAGCATAGAATTTTAACCAGTATGGGGAAAAGATACAAACCAGACATGCCTTTTCTGACTTTAAAACATGGACTATCTTGCAGTTTTGTTTGGGCTACTCCTTTTTTCTTTGTGTAAGTTTCATCATGAGAATAACTAAGGTCTCTGGAATTCCCATGATTGACAGTGTTACCTGCAATTTTTTAAGCAAAGTGTCTTTGCATAGTCAATAAACCATAAGTAAACACTTTTCTAGAAATCGCTACTTTGCCAAGATCCATTGTATATCAGCATTGATATTCCTTATTCCAAACCTACTTCTGAATCAAACTATACCTGTTTATGTGCCTCTGCTACAGTGTTTGAAATATCTTTGCCAAAAATTGACTTGTAAATTATGTCAGTGTTATTGTTTAATAGTTTCAGCATTTTGTTGGATCGCTCTCCTTTGGAATAGTCACAAATATGTGTCTCTTCCATACAGTTGGCCAAGTAACTAACTATCTTCCTGATTTCTTGATATGAATAACTATTTCTAGCGTTTCATTCATTTGTGGACACATCACAATGGGTATTTTTTTACTTCCCAGTACGTTTTTGTTTCTTTTTTTTTTTTTTGGCCAACATCTTCAACACCTCTAATTTGCTTCTTTGATATAACTGGGTCTTCATCATATGCTAATCTTCTGAAGTGTTTAAAGGCTAACCAGCTATGGGTACAGTGAATCTAGGTATTCTTTCCATATTTTTCAATGTTTTGAAATCTTAACATTTTGTCCATTAAAAAATAACCTGCTATGTAGTTGATTCTCATTCACAGTAATCCTACATCCAGTCCTGAGGCTACAGATCTTTATGGAAGCAGAAAATCTCAGCACTTTCTGAAAAAAAATTGTCCATAAAATATATCATTATTTCAACTCAAGACTTGAATTTTTTCTTTCAGTTCTTTCTGCTAGAGAAATGTTCAGTATGTTTTGCCTTTTAGTCTCCTAAAACGTCCTTGAACTTATTGTTGTGATTGCTGGTCCTCTCCAATTGCCCTTTGAGATCATTTCATCAGCTGATCTACTTCATTAATTTGGTTTCTGTTCACTTTACTGGCTTAATTTTCTGAAATAATATTTATCTTTTCTTTATTTCTTGTCCTTTCAATGACTTTTTTCATGATGCCCTGTATGTCATCTTACAGCTTGTCTGGTCATGAATGTTCAATGCATCCAATCAAATTTTGAAATAGTCTTGAGACTTTTATAGGATACATTCAAGGTTGTGTTTTGGATCGCCTGAACTTTTAATTTTTTCAGCTTCAAATTCAACTTGTAAATAAGCAATTGATGATTTGTTCCACAGAAAGCTGTTAGCCTTGTTCTGATATTGAGCTTTTCAGTATTTTATTCCACAAATGTAGCCCATTTGCATCTTTTAATCAATTCCTACATCTTCTAACCAGTGAATTGTACTTATATATTCACTTCTTATGTTGCTGAAAGGTATTTGCAAGAATATTCACTTCTTATGTCACTGAAAGGTATTTGCAAAAATATATGAGGTGGTCATGTACTTGATGTCAATTTCATGATTGAGATGTAGGCCTGAGGGCTAGCCTGTCCATCTGGAGATAGGCAATGAGACCTCTGTGTGGGCATGGCTTTCTCCTGAGAATTCTGGGAAGTCTTGCGGTATTTCTCAATTGGAGTAGAGAGATTTGAGTGAGTCTCTGAGGCGACGAACTACTGACAAGTTGAGATGACAGCCATGCTGATAGATCCTGATTCCTGGAGAATAGAGGAGCCAGAGAAGAGGTTACATAAGCTTTCCCTGATGGAGCCAAACCTCTGGGACTGGAGAAACAATGTGGAGACTCCTGCCAATGCTGATATTCCCAGGCAGCCACGGAGAGACCCCTGCAAGCGCTGAGAAGCTTCTATAGCCACCAGACACACAAGACTCTGCATCCACTCCCCTGTAATTGTCCTGGTGCCAGAAGTTGGAAGGAGACTTTATAGACTAGTATCAGACATATGGGCTAATATCAGACTTATGACTTTGAACTGGACTGGGCTGGGATGCTTTCTCAATGTTTCATTCCTCTTGTATTTCCCTTATACCCATATGAGTGTTTATGAATTTGTTTCTCTAGTGTACTTGGAATAACACCATATGTCGCTGGTCTTGCAAATTTCTACCACGTGATCTCCAGCATAATTTTATTCATCAAGGACAAGTTTTCCAACTATAATTCCTTTTTCTTTGTTTTAGAGTTTTGCATTCCATTCACTAGTAATTATTGATGTATCTTGATTGCATGGTTCATCAATTTCATGCTGCACAAGTTGGTAAAAATCAAGAGTGTCTTCATTTTTGCATTGGTGGTTGGCACATGAATTTATATAATAGTTATATTAACTGTTCTTCCTTTTAAGTCTATGGATATTATCACTGACAGCCTTATACTTCAGGAAAAATCTTGAAATATCCTTTTTGATGATGATGAATCTGACATCACTTCTAGTCTGTTTATCATTCTTAGCATAGTAGACTGTATTATTTTCTACTTCAAAATGAACAATACCAGTCCATTTCAGAGCACTAATGCCTGGGACATTGACTTTTTTTTGTGTTCAATTTCCTTTTTGACAGATACAATTTACATCATAATTCCCTATTCTGATTATTAATAGATATTTGCTGCTGTTTCTTTGCCTTAGAGACATCTCACATGAGGTAGTAAATGTCTTGATAACTTTATCCTAGCCAGGTCTTTTAGGTTGACTTTACACTGGGGAGATGGTTTGTGCTAGGCAAGGTTTTGAGATAACTTGGCTGGTACAAGATTTTCAGAGTTAGAGCAATTAATACCAACTAATCTTTCACGACTTGACTTAGCAGAATGTAATCAAAACAAATTAGTTGTCAGCCTCCATAGTAGGAGTGGCAGTCACTGATCTGTGTCAATTTCAGAACTGAGAGTATAGGGGTAGAGTCTAGCTTGTCAATCTGGAGAAAGCCCATGAGAACTCTGTGTGGGCATGGCTTTCTCCTGAGAATTCTGGGAAGTCTTGTGAGATTTCCCTCACGGTAGTGAGAGACTATAGACTCAGTCCTTTGTAGATGCTCTACTGACAAGACAAGATGGTAGCATAGACCCTGAGTCCTGGGAACTGCAGAAGTCGAAGGAGAAACCACAGGGGTTTACCCTAGTGAAACCAAAACTCTGAATCCGGGAAAGCCACAGAGAGACCCCCAGCAGCGCTGAGATGCTTCTACTGCCAATGAATACTACCAATGGACCCTGGAAACCAGGAGCCATGGGGAGACCCCTGCCAGTGCCGAGATGCTTCTACTGCTGCTGGATACAAAAGACTCCGAGCCCACTGGCCTGTGATTGTCCTGGTGTCATTTCACGTGCTTTATGAGTTGGAAGGAGACTTTATAGACTGGTACATGGGCTAATATCAGACTTATGACCTTGTATTGGACTGGGTTGGAATGCTTTCTCAATGTTCCATTCCTCTTGTATATAAACCTTTTCCTTATATCGAAATGCATGTATATGAATTTGTTTCTCTAGTCTACATGAACTAATGCAGTAAGATAAGATTAGTATGGAATTCTAAGGTCATAACACTGAAGCATTTAAATTGCCTCCAGTGTGTCATCATTTCCAATATTGATAGAGGATATGGGAAAGTGCAGAACCCTGGTCTTGTAGTGGTTATTATAATCTCAAAGTTAGCAGTTTGCCACTACCAGCAGCTCTGCTGGAGAAAGATGGGGCTCCTTACTCCTGTAAACAATTAGTCTCAGAAACTCATCGGCTGGGCAGTTTGAGCCTGTCCATCCAGGTCGCTATATGTTGAACTCAGCTCAATTGCAGTGAGTTGGTTTGGGTTTGGGTTTAGTGGGAAAGCTTGTTTCTTTTTGATGCATCTGGCTCATCCACCTCCAGTACTTTGAACTTAAGACAATTTGGCATAAGGCAGGCAAATTCAAATTCATTTGCTACTATACCCAAAGACCTAACTTGTTGACCTTGGAATCATTCACCTCTGCAGTCCCCAACCTGCCATCTTCCTGTCAATCTTGGGTTCTTTCACCTCTGCAGCTATATGAGTGAAAAGTCAGAAGCTTAATATTTGACTGATGGACTCGAAACATCCTTGGCCTGTTCCATGTCTACAATTGTCTGAGTCATGTCATATATATATATCTATATACCTATAGATAGATGTAGATATATATATATATATAATTTTGTTTTGTTTTGCTTTTTGTGGACATCATTGCCCTCTGGTGGTCATGGGAGCTACCCAGCCTTGCTCCTGGAGAGCCACTGCTGGATTTGAACTGCCAAGTCTGTGGGCCACAGTCCCACACTGAACCATTACGCCACCAGGGCTCAGCCTATATTTCCTTCTCTATATGTGTAGATAAGCTTTATTGGGTTTTGCTTCCTAGAGAGGATGTCCAAAGGTACAAACAAATCTTCCCCAGTTACATTTTGAGTCCCTTCCAACCTTTAGGCCTCTTTCTATGGCACTATGCCAATATTGGATCCACTGCCATTCATAATGTTCTCCCTTGTTGGAAGTAGACCATGTGATCCTTCTTCCTAGACTTTCTTTAAGTTCTTCTGAAATCTTTCCATCACTGGTATTTAAAACGCCAGTGGCACAGCTTCCAGCATTACAACAATATGCAAGTCACTAGATTATAACAACATATAAAATAAGGTAGAAATTTGAATCAATATTCAAAACTGTGACCCAACAACAGACCCCAATTACTTTATTAAACCAGGGTATGTGGATATCTAATAACTATGTGCACCATGTAATATTCTAGTACAAGCCAACCCAACTACCAGTTGAATCACCTAATTTTACCACAAAAACTGCATTAAAAATGTGTTGAAAATGTTGGCTATACATGAGCATATATGGTATATACATTCAGTCTGGAATTAGTAAACTCACTAACTTGTAGCAAGCACTTATTTCTTTATTCAAAAATTCAAACATATTTCTTTTTGTCATTTTTTACATATCTTGCTCAAAAAAAATAAAATAAAAATCTATTTGCTTTTTAACCAGCTATATCATTTATGTACACTATTGTCTTTGAGGCAAATAGACATAAAGGTGGATAATGTAACCATTTTGAATATTAACAAACAGGCTAAAAGGAGTTAGCTAGAATAACAATCACAATATTTAGCTAAAAAAACAATTGACTGACTCTAATATAGCTGGTGTTCCAGTGCATAAAACTTCTTAACAACAACAAAAAAAAATGGTGAGAAAGCCATAAGACACAGCAAGGTAAATCTTATATGTTCACAAAAACCTGTTTCAAAATGTGTGGGCCACAGGCAACCATCCTGATGCGGTGAGTTTAATGGTGCAGGGATTAATACTTTCTCAAACTGATGCAGATATGTGAAAATGTAAGGAGTGGTAAAAAGAAAAGCAATAATCTTACTCCCTTCTAACAAACACAAGAAAAGGAAAAGACAAAATTTAAACTATTTGCCTCATGAGTACTAAGCAGACTCTTGGAACACAGAGCTCCCCCACTGATTTAACAGACACAGTCACATAAAGGAACCAGTTCTTTGCAAAATAAAGGTATCTAATCAGTCTATTTCAATTAGATTTTTTTGAGGACAAGAATGGCTTTGCTAGGAACAATTACAAAATCCATTGTGTTTACACTACTGACATTCATTTAAGAAAGAATTAAAAAAACAAGAGTAAAACTTCCTGAACTTTCCCTGTCATAACTAGGCAGTCTCCCCTTCAATCAAGCATATTTCTGCCAGCTGGATACTTTACTAATTCAAGCAAAAAAGACAGCAAGGGGCTAATTAGAATATCTATAGTAGGAAGTCACCTTAGACACTAGTGGACTGTTGTTTATTACAGATATTCCCATATTGACTATGTTTATTTTCATAGCTTCCCTAAATTTTGTTTTATAATTTAATTTTCATATTTGGATACCAAAGGTTGCTTATTTTAAGATACCAGCTTGAAAAATCCCAAAGCTTTATAAAGAACTCTGCAATTTCCTATATGTAGTAATATCACAATATCTAATCGCTAACATCTTGATAAACAGAAAGAAGATTGAAGCTGTCAAGGAATTCATCTTGCTTGAGTACACAATCACTGGTCATGGAAGCAGCAGTCAAGAAATGAAGGGACACATTGCTTTGCTCAAATCTGCTGCACAGGACTGCTTTAAAGTATTGGAAATCAAGGAAATTATTTTGAAGACTATGATGTGCCTGACCCAAGGCATGGCATTTTTATTCGTCTTATATGCATGTGACAGTTGTTTCACTGAATAAGGAAGACCAAAGAAGAATCAATACATTTGACTTATGGTTCTGGTAAAGAAATTTGAAGATACCATGGACTGTCAAAAGAACAAATCGATCTTGAAAGAGGCTCAGTTAGAATAATCCTTAGAAACAAGGATGACAAGATTGTGTCTCATGTGCTTTGGGCATGTTATTGGGTGGCACCGGTCCCTGTAAAATGACATTATGCTTGATAAGAAGAAAGATAGTGAAAAACAGGAAAATCTTTCACAAGATGGGTTGACACAGTTGCTGCAACAGTGAACTCAAATATAAAATCACAACAATTGTGATTGCTGAGATTGGGATAGTACAGCACAAGTCGGTGTTTCTATTGCACATAGGGTGTAATATGAGTCATTATGAGTCAGACCAACTTATCAGCCCTAACAGCAACAACTTGTGACCATTGATTTACAAATCCTATGTCTTCAAGACATTCCATGATTTCTTGATGCCATTATTCTCTGTCTCTTTATTTGACCATTATCTATTTCTACCTTGTTTTTTTATACATACTCATACAGAACTATTTTTATCCATGTATTCTTATGAGTATCATAGCAAGATGAAAGTATAAGTTTGTTGGATGTTGAGAAAAAATAATTTTCATTTTCTTAAAAATTTTTGAAATTTTCATTTTCTTAAACTAGGAGACTTTTGAAGTCAATACAAAGACAGACCAAAGCTATGTTCTTGAAAAATGCAAACTTTCATAGAGGAGGAGAAAAAGTAACTATATTAAGATTAAAGTATCAAGGTATATGGAAACTCATAAGGTAAAGCATGGTTTAACATAAAGAAGTGTGAGGAAATGCAAAACAATAATATCCCTATACTTGAACTATTTATTTTGTTCCATACTAATTATTAACAAGTTCAAATTTGACAAGAACAATTGGCATAGGTAAAATGATTGGGAATAAATCAAATAAATGCTCTGATTCATTACTGGAGAAGGGAATACCATATTTAATATGGATGCAAACGCTATGAGAATATTTTACCTAATCAAAATATCACTTTCCTCATTAGAGCTCATAGCTCCTGAATCAACAAACTTATTTAAGATTATAACATTTCTCAAATGATAAATTACCCCGATTATTAATTAATGTACATATACAATTCTATTTCACGTTTGTTAATTTTTTTTGTTTTGTTTTATTTTGTTTTGTTTTGTTTTTGTGGTATCACTGCCCTGATGAGAGTAGCAAGTACAGTCTTGCTCCTGGAGAGCTGCTGCTGGATTTGCTCTATCAACCCTGTGGGCCGCAGTCCTGTGCACAACCACTACACCACCAGGGTTCAGCCTCAAGCTTGTTATTATTAACATCACTGAGGAAAAAAATGTGCCCATGTGCTAGTCCATCTGGACTATAGAAAAAAATCCAGGGAGAAGAATATGTGTGTAAAAGAGAACTTTAGTTGAGCCCCGGTGGCGTAGTGGTTTGTGCGGGACTGTGGCCCACTGGGATGGAGGTTCAATTCCGGCTCCCAGGAGCAACGGCTGGGCCTCCTACTCCCACCACCTGAGGGCAATGATGCCTAAAAAAAAGAGAGAGAAATTTATATCAAACAGTAATTGTATATTAAGAAAACATCACAATCGAGTTGAGATTGTGTCCATAAGTCTGATATTAGCCCACATGTCCAATACTAGTCTAAAATTCCTCTTCAGACTCATGTAACACATGTAATGACACCAAATGCAGGAAGATCTCAGGCCAGAGGGTGGAAAGTCTTGTGGATCCAGTGGTGGTGGAAGCATCTCAGCACTGGCAGGGCTATCTTTGTGGTGCTTCCAGTTCCAGAGCTCTAGTGTAGCTCCACATTTCTTGTCAGCAGGAAGACCAAGCAGAGTGTGAGAGAGAGTATCTGGCCTCCACTGAAAATCTTTAAAACAGTTATTTGAATTAACATGATCAGTGGAAAAAGAAAACAAACAAATAAATAAATAAAACATGATCAGTGGAATACGTTCTAAGCAGAGTAAAAGAACTGCAAAAGTTATTTTAAATCCATTTTCAAGACTTAACATTAGTTGTGTTTCTTTGGGACATTTCCATCTATTGTGTCAATACAGTAATTGAATGATAAAGCTATTAATATTTTATCATCATTGAGATCATAGTAACCAAGAATCTCAGCCTGGAAAATATGAGAGGAAGTGAAAAAGTATTGCAAGTGAGAATCACAGTTCACACATTTATAGGCTTATTTCAAACAAAATGAATTTAAATGTGCCTCCACCATTAGTGGGTACCTATTAACAATTTACCTCAGTAGACCACTTAACCTCATGAAGGTTCCTTCAAAAAGGGGGTTCCATCAAAGCAGTGGCTTCCCAGGAAATCTGCTGGTCCAGCTAAATTTGAGGCAGAAAGGTCAGCGCAGAAGGATATGACAACTGCTTTAGGGAATCCAAAGAGGTTAATCTGATTGATTGTCTCTAAGGCAGCAATTCTCAACCTGTGGGCTGTGACCGCTTTGGGCAATCCTTTCACAGGGGTCACCTAAGACCACTGGAAAACACACATTTGCAATGGTCTGAGGAACCGAGACACTGTTCCTCTGTTTGCAGGAAGGTCTGCTCACTTGCAGATTATGCCATGTATGAATACTCTTATCCATGCTACAAGAAAAATTTCATTCACTCGTCATTAGAAATAAATATATCACAATATATAATTACATATTGTCTTGTGATTAATCACTATGCTTTAACTATGTTCAATATGTAACAATGAAAATACATCTTGGGGCTGAGCCCTGGTGGTGTAGTGGTTGTGCACAGAACTGCGGCCCACTGGGATGGAGGTTCAATTCCCACTCACAGGAGCAAAGGCTGGGTCTGCTACTCCCACCACCAGGGCAGTGATACCTAAAAAAAAAAATACATCTTGCATATCAGATATTTACATTATGATTCCTAACAGTAGCAAAATTACAGTTATGAAATAGCAACAAAGATAATTTTATGGTTGGGTGGTCACCACACATGAGGAAAGGTATTTAAGGGTTAAGGTATTAAGAAGGGTGAGAACCAACGCTTTAAGGACACAGGATTATTATAAGGGTTTATTTTGAGGAAGTTTTCTGATTTTATTTATTTTTAACTAAAACTACCTGGAAAGTGCGAATGTGTGGGTTGGGGGTGGTGGTGGGGAGGAAGTATGCCAGGAAAGTTCCTTTAAAGAACTTTGTTTTTCCATCTTAATAATGAGCCTATGTTAAAGTAAACCAGTCTCCAACAAATGATGTGTTCCTGGTGCAGTTGTATGGTGATAGTAAGATTACAGTAAGCCATAGAGAATAGGAGAGGTAGCAGAGAAGATAAAATAAAGGAGTCAGACACATTCATGGTAGAATGCTCACCTCAGCCACTCTTGGTGGTCCACATGAAGGTGGGAAATATTATTTATACCTAAGGCTTATATATTCTTAGGGGTTTGCAGGTCCCTCTGATTATAACTAGGTCCATATGTAACCATAGGCACCACAGGCAATACAAACAATGGGAGAGTACGATCTAGGGGTGAACATGTAATAGTAAGGGGACAGATTAGGGTTACACATATGACAAGATGGGAAGATCCTAGACTCATGATGGCAGCCTAACCTTGGTCATCCTTGAACCTTAACTGGACCTTATCTCTGGACTACCCTTCAAGGAAACAACCCACTATCCTTATGAGCAGGAGTTGGTAGTGATAGTGTCTGATTGGCTCTAGATGGATGATGCCCTCAGGGAAATCATCTCTCTGCAGCTGACCTCCCACTACGCACTAACTAGCCAGAAGCATCCTAGGTTTGGCATATATAATCTGGGGGGAAACCCTATTGCATCCCACAAAACTATTTATCTTTTTGAAAGTAACAAGAGAAGTCCTATAAAAGTTATACTGGAAACCCTACCGCACCCATGCAACAACACAGGTCTTGCCCTGTAAGACTTCTATTTGTTCTCCATGTTCAGAAGACATTGAAAAGGATCATGATTTGAGTAGCTCAAAAATATCCAAATTGCCAATTGGTTATGTTGCAAATCAAAGAGCACAGAATTATTTCAAGAAGTGTAAGAGAAATATAAAACCACAACCATCAGAAATGCATACACATAAATGGGGGAGATGGGAAAAACTGTTGCACATTTTGATATTTTGTTTAATAATTATTTAATAGTAACATGGACTAATACAAGGACAAACAGATTTGTGTGGGACAGCAGTTCTCAACTTGTGTGTTGCGACCCCTTTGGAAATCAAACAACCCTTTAACAGAGGTTGCATAAAACCATAGGGAAACACATACATATTTCACAATATATAATTACATATTGTTTTTGATTAATCACTATGCTTTAGTTATGTTTAGTTATGTTCAATTTATAACAATGAAAATATATCCTGCCATATCAGTTATTTACATTACAATTCATAACAGTAGCAACATTGCAACTATGAAGTAGCAATGAAAATGATTTTATGGTTGGGGGTCACCACAACATGAGGAATTGTATTAAAAGGTCACAGCATTAGAAGAAGTAGGGATGGAGTGCTCCTTAGAGACCTGGATGGCAAGACTACATCTGAAACACTTCAACATATTGTGCTGCATAAATTCTAGGAGAAGTGAAAGAGAAGGTCGTCCTCAATGAGATGGATTGAGACCATGGCTATAACAACGGGGTCAGGCATAAAAACAAAGGAGAGGATGGCATGGGACCCGACAGTGTTTTTTTTCTGTTGTGCTATATACTGAAATCAACCTAACAACAAACAATTGTTTCAATTAGCTTAATGCAATATTTTAAGATTATCAAAATTAGGAAAATACTTCTACTTAATGTGAGTTAGTAGTATCTGTACAGAATTAGGCTATTTTTTCCATCTTAAAAGAAAATACATGAGGTCTTTGCAAATTTGCTTTATGTGAAGCAGGGAGTAGAACATCTGGCATGAATTATTATAACATGAGTCAAAATCACCTTGTTATAACAAACTTTAATAGAAAGATAAAATCTGATGTGGGTAGTCACAATATGGCACAAGAGTCAATGTAAAGAAGCTTCATCTATCCATTTATGAGCATAAGATGAACCTAGTAAAAATAATAAAAACGAGACTCATGTACCCATCTGCTAGTTTAAAAGTTATGTTCCAGTCAAATCAGAGGCTAACTCAGGAGAAAGACCTGGTGATCTAATTCTGAAAAAAAAAATAGCCATTGAGAACCCTATGGAATACAGGTTTACCCTGACACATGAAATCATTAGCAGCCAGAACTGACGGTAACCGGTACTGGTAAGAATAATCCCCTTCTGGGCTGAGCCCCGGTGGCAGAGTGGTTGAGTGTGGGACTGCAGCCCACAGGGCTGGAGGTTCAAATCCAGCAACAGCTCTCCAGGAGCAAGGCTGGACCTCCCATTGCCACCAAAGGCCAGTGATGCCTCCCCAAAAAACAAAACAAAACAAGAGTAATCCCTTTCCATCAAGCAGATTCTGACTAGTAGATGGAGTAGAACTGTTCCTTGGGGTTTTTGCGACGCTAAGGCTTTACAGAAAGGCAGTATTATCCTCCCACACAGCAACTGGTGGACATAAATTGATGACCTTGCAGTTAGCAGAACAACACTCAGCCCACTAGAAATTCTCGGTAAGATCCACAGCTTCCAAAAAATTAGGCCTGTCATGAAAGTAAGAAGAAAACTTAGTATAATACAGGAGACTGTCTTCAAAATAATTTGTTTAGATTGGGCAATGTTGAAATAGATGGTATAATGTTAGTCATAAGTTGGTGGTTTTTGAAACTGAGCATTCAACACAAAGGTTATTATAATTGTGCTTACATGTGTGTCTCATGACAATTTTTCTTCTACATGTTAAAATTTTCAAATGAAAAGTGACTTATTTGGATTATATTACTAAAAATAACAGGTCCTTTACATTTTTAATGCCCCCATGTCACCAATATTAAGAATGTGCCTTTCTTTTTATATCATTAAACAAAACATATAGTTAGAACAGATTAAGGGTCATGCTCTGGGCCAATTTATGGGTAATTTGTAAGGAAACAATCAGATAATCCTTGAAATTGAGCTTCATTCTGTTAGGAAAGGGAAAATGCAAATAACATACAAAAAGTACTAATGAAAAACTTATGTTCGGGGTGTAATGATTGCACAGGAAGGAGAAATTAGGACAAAGCTCAGTACTACGGAAATATTCTGAGGAGAGCTAACCGGATTTGGACTTGGCAACTACTTAGGAAAAAGAGGACGTACTAAGAAAAAAGAAGGAAGCGTTTCTATCAGAAGTATAACACGAACTGCTATAGACCTACCAATGAGAACACAAGGAGGGTATTTCCTGAAGTCAAATTTTTGACATCGCAGTTCCTCTGTGAAACTTGCCCTCAGATAGCTGGTCAGTGTTAACACACACACAAACCTCTTTTTGCTCTGGCATATGCTTTTTGTTGGTTGTACTGAATGAGTGAGAAATTCAGCCCTTGCAGAGACTCAAAAACCTGGAATCCAATGCTTCTTTTGCGTCCCACTCATGATTAGAAGAACAATGGCTATCCCGTCCGTGTATGCGCAGGTGCAGAGTGAAACGACACGCAGTTGGGTTTCACTGCTGTGACTTTTCTGAAAGATTCTTCCGAGTGTATTTAACTTCCAACCTTCTGGTTAGCTGTCCTTGTACGGTCTGACTGTCTGTCCCTTTCCGGGCCCACTCCACTTCGTAGCTGTTGCCACAAACTAGCTGGTCTTGTAATTTCTTGAACAGAATTGAACTTGAACGTGCCCTCTTGCCTGGGAAAAAGAAGGGCCAGCTGAAAGTATAGTTTCAGGGAGTCATCTGAGTGCTTTCTCTGAGGTTCCCCATGATGTCTGAGTGCACGTGTCTCTGTTATCAAGCTTCGAGTCTCACAAGATTGAATATTTTCACAAATATAGGATGAGCTACAATTACAGTCAGAGAATCTATTGAGCATGATAGCAGAGAAAGAGGCCTGTGTGAAATATATATTGAATGATGCTAGAGAACTGACACTTCTTATTATGATGATATGAAATACCAAAAGAGGGTGTTTGCATAGACATTGTGTGGCAGTTAGACACTGAATTTGTTTGTCACATGTGTACAAGCATGTAAGCTCTTGACTCAGAACTATACACAGTGCTATGTATGGACGTGTTTGCATAATCATATACTTAGTAATCATACAGACAGTGTAGGATAGATTCTTGTGATGAAGCTGATTCTCAGGATGGGAATATTATCTGTTCAAGAAGAATAAAAGCTCAACTGTTGACCAAATGAGTTTCCACAATCTGTGTAATAAAGCTTAAATGCTGCAGCATAGCACTTTCTCCTATCCAATGCTGTTAAAAAAAAATTGAGCATCCTATGATACCAGAATGAAGAGTGTATAAAAAGCAAGTAAATGTTTGGCCCATTCACCAACTTAAGACTGTGTATACATGGCTAACCAAATAAGCAAATTGTCACCGGGCATGAAATAAGCCACAATGGTAGGCTTTCAATAGCATTTTTCAAACTTATTGTACATTGTTTTTTATGGATAAGAATTATAACACATGCTAGCCTTTAAAATTCTCATTGTATTCACATTTATCAAATCTCTTCAGCTACCCTGAACACATAATTATTAAAAACTCAGGAATATGCCATTGAAAAGAAGCTCAACAAAGGTTTATGAAAGTAATTCCAGGCACAAAGGTCACTGCAGTTTTCTCAAGCCTACCGGATACATTGAAAGTGAAAAGTAAAGCCCACACTTCACTCTGCCTCCACTGTGGCAGGCAGCCTGATTTAGATAGTCTGAGAGAAATACATTTTTAAATTCAATGCTATTTAGCTTTTCAGCAGACAAACTCCTTCAAAAGTATTTGAAGGTTCAGCACAAATATTGAATTTTAGATGCGTCTCAAAACGAAGTGTTTGAAAACTAAATCTGTTTTCCTGTGATAAGATTCAGCTGGTGATTTAGTAAACAACATTTCAGGGGCTGAATCACTCCCACATCAAACATGATATTGTTCACCTCGTTATCTTGAATGTCTTAAAATCCCACTATCAGCTTATAAACTTCTCAGCTAGACATCTGAGAGAATCAGACAAATTAAATGATCCTTCTTTTTGTATTGAAAGAAAACCCGGTGGTGATGATTGACTTCAGAAAGTACTTGTCACTTGAATTCAATTTTCTTCTAAGTATGTAAGGAAAAAGTAAATATGTGTTACTCTGAAGGAAGTCATTTTAAAATTACCATGATAAAGATAAAGCACAGGAAAATTCATATTTTCTGCATTGAAAAATAATTGCAATTCTGGAAGGTTAAGGGAGAAGTTTAAAATAATTTATTCTGGTAGTAAATCATGAATGAATAGCTATGAGCACCCAGTTATTGAGCACACTAGTAAACTGGAAGGTAAGTATCAGAAAGCCACTCACTGCGTGCTGATCAGAGGAACTCTGCAGTTACTGTAGTAAAGGATATTTATGAAGACTAGTTTATTCACAATTAAAATTCTAAAGGTCACATTTTAAGAGTAAAAAACAGATAGTCTACAGTTATAATTCATTCACTCATTTATCTATTTATCCAGTAACTACAAATTGAATGCTCTTATATGCAATGTAGTGGCTCTAGAAATGTGACTATGATTACATCCGTATGAATTTTTAAATAATAATGCAACCAGTCCAGTTAATGGAGAATCAAGAAATCAATAAAACTATAAATAAAATCTTTACAAACTTTAATAAATTCTGAATTAGAGATCGTCTCAAGAATAGATATGATACAGTGAACATAAATGCACAAAGATCAAGTTATAAGATGATATCCTAAGATATCTAAGAACACCTCACATAAGAGAAAAAAGAGTCTAAAACAGAAGAAAAAGACCAAAATGGATGTCAGAGAAGAGTGTGAAATTTGTGCTTGAACATAGTATAGTAACATCCACTGGAAGAAGGGATGAGGTAAAAGAGAGAAGCAGAAGATTTAAAAGATTGGCTCAAGACAAAGCAAAATATTATGCAGACTTGGAGTTGGAAGATTCGAAGTATATACTCAGTAGAAATTTCCCAAGTAGCAGAATTGATGAAAAAACTAAAAGCGAAAGTTGCACTATTTTGCATATACCCGCATACATCTTTGCTATTTCTCTCCTTTTTCTTTTTTGTTTGTTTGTTTGTTTGTTTGTTTTTGTTTTGGGGGCATCACTGCCCTCTGGTGTTGGGAGTAGAAGGCCCAGCCTTGCTGCTGGATTTGAACCTGCTTCTTTTCTTCTTCAAGCACTCATTATCTGGGTTTGATGTACATCAGGGAACTCTGATGGCATAGCAGGTTATATATTGGACTGTTAACTAGAAGGTCTGTAGTTCAAATCACTCCTCAGAAGAAATGAGGCTTTCTACTCCCGTATAGAATTACAGTCTCAGAAAACCACGGGGCAATTCTGTCTTTTCCTAAAGGGTTGCAATGAGTCAGATTTACTAAATAAATATATAGAATTGTCTCAACAAATAGGGAACTACTACTTAATAAAGAAACTTTTATCAAGAAATGGTTCACACAATTTTAGCATCTGGCAATATCCTGTCTGGGCAGGTTACAAGTCTGATCAGCTGTAGGTTTCTCCTGGTTAAAGTAGTTGCAAGGTGGACCAAGCCAAGGTTGTCAATAAGATCACAGGCTGGTGGCTGCAGAAGTGAATGAATGAATTTGAGACCCAGAGGTCAGACTGTGGCTGCTGCAGTGCCCCGGGGCTGCTGGCCAGATGGCAGGGCTCAGACAACTATCTCAATTGGCAGGTGGTATGTCTGAAATCCAGAGACCCAGAAGACAATGAGCCAGAGGCAGGATCCAAACCAAGAAAGAGCAAATAAGCTTTTCCTTTTATTGGAGAAGGCCACACGCCCATGCAAACTTCCTTTTAACTGTAGCAGGGCTGTGGCCTGAGAAGGGGCTCTGAATTCCACCCTAATCTTCTCTCACTATGATGGCTTAGACTGACTTTGATTACATTGTAATAGTTCCAGAAATTGGAGGTCATTTCAGTCTTGGAAACTCACAGAGGCAGTTCTACCCTGTTCCCTTGGAAAGCCGTGAGTCAGAATCCTTTCGGTAGTAGTAAAGTGTGATTTTATATTTATTTCAAAAAGGCAGTATCTTATTTTAAAAAGCATAAAACTGAGGAGTGTGGACTTGTTTTTAATCAAATTCTCTATCTTATTGTTGTTGTTGGATTACTGAACATATTTATATCTAATATAATTACGGAGGTGTTTTAGTTTTAATCTGTGGTTCACTATAGCTTTGTGCTATTGGTAGGTTTCTGGAGTGGTCTATACCTTGGTTTTCTATTTGCAACACTGATAGAATTCATGTGACAGAAGCACTTTTGTAAATCCATGGTTCTTATGAGATGGGGGTCAAATGTGTACTTCTCTTCTCCAACATGTTCACTGTTTCTGGCACCAGCTATCCAGCCCACAGAACTTTATAGGGTCTATTTTTCATAGTAACACACAGTTAAACACAATACCTGCAGCAATGTTTTAATAATAGAAAGATATAGACAAAGAATAGAAACAATTAAATACACATAGGGTCTGATTTGGGAAGGGTCCCAATATGGGGCCTACAATGTCTCACAAGGAAATGCTTACATCTAAAAGGGAACTTGCTTATCTGATGTTCATTCTCACATATCAGTAAACTTTCAAAAAGAAACTGTTCCGTAAGTTTATCCACATATCTTCTCTGCTAATTCCTTCTCTCAGTGGGCTTTCTTGACCCTTACTCTGCATATGGACACCAGTTATGGCCACAACCCATCTCTCATTGTGGTACAGTTCACAGATGGGATCGAGCCTTTACATTTTGCTGCCACCATCTAGGTCCAATCATTATTTCCAGTATCTCTGATCCCATCTGAGCGGTGGCCTCCATCATTGCTACAGGTTGACCTTGTCAGCAAAAGGCTCGGTGTGGAGTCTTCTCTATGTCTAAAGTCCACACTACGCTCTTAGTATGTGTGGCGGTCATGTGCTTGATGCCAATTTCATGATTGGAAGTCTGGGGGGATAGTCTAGCCTGTTAATCTGGAGGTAGCCATTGAGTACCCAATGAGGCCTCTATGTGGGTATGGCTTTCTCTTGAGACTTCTGGGAAATCTCACAATATTCCCCAAACTACTGACAAGACAAGATGGCAGCTTCCGAGGAGCTGAAGACGCTGGAGGAGAAGCCACATGGCCTTGCCCTGATGGAACCAGACCTCTGAAGCTGGAGAAGCCAAGTGGAGAGCCCAGCCACCACTGAGTTGCTTCTACCACCACTGAATGCTGTTGATGAACCCTGAGCCCTAGAAACAAGGGGCCATGGGGAGACCCCTGCCAGTGCCAGGATTCTGCACCCACTGACCTGTGACTTTGTGAGTCAAAAGGAAACTTTGTAGACTGGTATCGGACATGTGGGCTAATATCACACTTATTAATTTGAACTTGACTGGGTTGGGAAGCTTTCTCGATGTTCAATTCCTATTGTATATAAAACTTACCCCTATATCCATATGCGTGTCTATGAATTTGCTTCTCTAGTCCACCTGGACTAACACTGTATGGCTTGGAAGAACTTCAGTATTGGGATTTCTATCAGTCACTATGCAAACTGATCAATCAACACCAATAAGGTTCAACTGTGATTATGGGTCATCCAATTCTGATAAAAATTAGTTACTTACTACAGAGTCATCTAGTAATGATCACCACAGACATCTCCCCCCCCCCCCCGATCCCGAGGTAAGTAAATAAATGCAAATTCATAAGTCCTTTGCCCCTTTAAAAAAGCAAAAGCCAAAGTAAAAATTCAAGGAAGTGAAGAAGTTCTTGAGAAAAGATATTAGAATTTGATAAGCCTTGCTGAGAAGTGAAACAATAGGCAATGCAACTCAGCAAGTGGCTGCTGCCCGTGGTGTATTGAATGATGGTGTGAATAGGAGCTACTATTTTCTGTGTTGGAGAATGTGACTTAATGAAATTTCTCGTAATGTTGTCTAAAAAGTGCTGTTCATTTAAGAGACAAAACTATAAATCGGCCTAAGGAAGTTCTTACTACTCTCAATGGAAAAATGATTGGTAATGACTTGAAATAAAATATTAGACTCTCACCAAACTTTGATGAAAAAGTACTTTGGAAAAAGCTTGAATCAATGCTTTCCTCTGGGTCTCATGGCAGTTGAAGAATTCATTTCTCTGAGATTAGAAAAAAAAATAATTGGAGGAAGGATTAATTGGAGAGAGAAAAATCAAAATGAAAAATTTTTTAAAACTTTAACTCAGAAGAATAACACATTCTGGTTATTAATTCCACTGTAAGATTCCATTGAAGTTCAGAATAGATAAATATACAATTTTAACTGATATGTGTTTCAGCCCTTGAAGAAAATATTTGCAGAAAGTTTTTTTGTTTAGGTTCTGTCAAGACATTTCAGACATCTAATGACTCTAAGCATATACAATAGAACAGAACTTTGCCCAATCCTGAACCATCCTCACAAATGTTTTTATGTGTGAGTCCATAGTTAAAGGCACTGTGTTAATTCATCCTATGAGAGTCTTCCTCTTTTGAATTGTCTCTTGACTTTACCAAAAATGATGTTCTTCTCCTAAGGCTACACTCTCTTAATAACTTGTCCAAAGCTTGTGAGACAATCCCTCACCATCCTTGCTTTTAAATAAAAGTCTGGCTGTACTTCTAAGATAGATGTACTTGTTCTTTTGGCAATCTAAGTTACTTTCGATAGTCTTCATCAGCTCCATAATTCAAATACAACAGTACTACTTTGCTCTTCTTCATTTACTGCCCAACTTTCACATGCATATGAAGTGGTTGAAAATCCTATAACTTGGGTCAAGTGCCTACCACTGGCTTTGTTGTAAAATCTTATGTTAACAAGAATAAATCAAAATGTATTGTTACTAAGATTTCATTTCCTACATGCATGATTTTATTTCAAGATACATTCAAACAAGTCTCTGTGATCAGACATTTAAACCATGCAGTATTTTCATGTTCTGTCATAACCACAATGAAGTGTTCTGGATTCCGATTCTTCTCAAGTTTATCAACAGTTTACTATGCTCCATCCAGTTGAATGACTTTGCAGTCAATGAAGCACAAGTAAATACCTTGCAGGTGTTCTCTGTTTTGAACCAAGGTCTATCTGGCTTCAGCAATGATTCCTCTTGTTCTACATGCTCCTTTGAATCTGACCTTAACATCTGAGAGTTCCCTGTGAGAGTATTGCTGCAAACATTGTTGGATGATTTTAAGTAAAGACAGACACTTGCCTGTCCGTTTGTCATACTATGGTGGCTTGTGTGTTCCTGTGATGCTGAAAGCTCTGTCACTGTTATTTCCAATGCCAGCTGGGCCACCCATAGTGAGCAGGTTTCAGTGGAACTTGCAGACTAAGAACATAAATTAAGAAGGCCTTGATTCCTAACTTCAGAGGAAGAAGCTGCTGAAAACCTCATGCATAGCTTCTAAGGTATAACTAGTTTACCTGTGATCAAACTTTTCTGAACACCACCCTGAGTTTGTCATGTTGTAATAGCTTATATGCTGCTGTGATGGGAAAAGCCATGTCACTGATATTTCAGCAAAGCATAATATGTTGAACAGGTTGCAGCAGAGCTTCCAGACAAAGAACATACACAAATTGGAAGTCATAAAAAAATGAAAGGAACACATAGTATTGCTACCCTAGTTACTAATAAGCTGGAAGGGACTGATATTATCCATTTCAAATCAAATAATTACATGATTTATTATGCCAGGAATGACAAATTTAAGAAGAATGGCATTGCATTCATCATCAAACAGGATGCTTAAAAATGTATTGTGAAGTACAATGCAATAGGATAAATCTATCTGATGTTATGCTACTTTCATATGAAAATTCTGTGAAAACAACTACCATACAAAATTCATGCAGCAACTACTCAAGCTAGTAATGAAGAAACTGAAGAATTTTACCAACATCTTCAGTCTGAAATTTATCAAACATACAACCAAGATACATTGGTAATTATGGGTGATTGAAATTGGAAGTTGGAAACAAAGAAGGAGCATAAATTGGAAAATATGATGTTGCTGATAGAAACAGAGCTGGCAATTGCATTATCAGATTCTGAATTTCTTCATTAAATAACAAATGTTCTACTATACATGTGGACTTCTCCAAATGGAATCCACAGAAATAAATTGATTCCATCTGTGGGAGAAGACAACAAATGAGTTCAATATCATCATCAAAAGGAGGTCAGAGTAGTCTGACTGATCAGAGTATTCTGATTGTGAACAGAACACTGCTTTCTCAAATGTAAGCCCAAGTTGAAGTTTAAAAAATTAAAACAAGTCCATAAAAGCAAATATACAACCTTAGTATATTCCCACCTGAGTTTCAAGAACATCTTCATAACAGATTTGGTGTCTTGAACATTAACGAGAGAATATCTGATGTGCTGTGGAATGACATCAAGAATATCTTACAGGAAGAAACAAATGGTAATTAAAAAGATAGTAAAGAAAGAAAAGATTAACACAGATGTCAAGAGACTCTGAAACTTACTCTTAATCTTATGAGAGAAATGATGAAGTCAAAAGCTAAACAGAGAATTTCAAAGGGCAACTTGAGAAAAAATAATTTTTTTTGGTTTCTGGAAATATTCTATTATTTTTATGATTCATAAATTATTTTATTGAGGTTCTTACAGCTCTTAAAATGAAGTGTTTAAGCCTTATACAAATTTAGAAAACCAAAACGGAAGAACAAGCTCAGTATTATCTTAAGCTGAAAGAGATAAACAAAATATTCAAGTCTCAAGTTGCAGTAATAAAAAGTTTTATCAATAATTATTGAATGATGGGAAAGCATCAAAAAATGTGAAAAGAATGTGCAGTGACACTGTACCCAAAGAAACTAGTCAACATTCAACAATTGTAAGAGGTGGCATATGATTAATAAACGATGGAAATTAAAGACACCCAAGATGCACTGAATGGTTTGGCAATTGCTAGAATAACGAATAAAAATTTTCAACAAGCTTATAAAATTCTGGAGGCACTCACTCATCTATGCCAATTTGAAAGCTAGCTAGTTAGAGAACTGATAGGAAGAGAGCTTTGTACCCATTCCTAAGGAAGAGTACCCAACAAAATGCTCAAATTATAGGGCAATATTATTAATATCATATGCAAGTAAAATTTTGTTGAAGATCATCCAACAATAATTGCAATAGTGCATTGACAGGGAGATAACAGCAATTCATTCTGGATTCAGAAAAGGCTTATGAGACAAAGATATTATTACTGAAGTCAGATGGATTGTGGGTGCAAGAAGAGAATACCAGAAAAATGCTTACTTGTGCTTCATTGACTATGCAAAAG
>PVJH01030971.1:0-24239 GCA_004026705.1 Nesogale talazaci
ACAAACCTAGCAACAAACACCAGGTAGAAAGGAAACGAGAGACTTTGCATTTATTGAACAAACTCCTATAAACTGAATGGTTCACCTGCTATTTCAGTAAAGCTTTAGATATTACCTTGCTGCAAATCTTCACCACGCTCAGTGAAGATCTTGCTAAAGACCAACAAAAACTATGCAACCAGGGACCTAGGCACTTCCTGTGTTTAATTGAATTAAATCAAACAGAAAATTAAGAGCCATGTAGGGAAGGCATTAGCATGAAAGCTGTCCTGTGACTCTGAGACCACATTCATCATGCAGGGTCCCTCCACAGCAGAGCTCTACTCAGGCACTGCCTTTGCATTTGATGCAAACAACTCATCCTGGGATGCTGTCAAAACACGTCGTGCTGGGGTGCTGTCATTTGTTCCAGCAAAGGTTGTGCATACAAAATTACATGATGGCATCAGTTTTCACTTCATTCCTGAAAAGGGAAACCCATTACAGAAATGGATATTTATTGTTTGTTTGTTTTAGACAAATGCATAATTCATTATTTAAATTTCCTTTGACCTGCCTGAGGTTACAGACATCTGCCTTCATGAACAGATGGTGGCATAAATAACCACTCTGGAAATGTGAGCAAACATCTCAAGGATCCACTCAGTCTGCGAAGGTTATCCATGAATCCCAGTATTTAAAACTCAGGATTACCTTTTGATTTTCCTAAACTTTATCTTGAATTTTCTGCTATAAATGTCAAATCAACAAAAAAGCCATAGATCCTGACCCTGTTTGGGTATAGGTGCGGGAAAATTAAAATCAGAAAATTATGAGTTTTCAAAATACAGAACATTTTTCATAAATTGTAGGCTATTTGACACAGGCATTCCAGAGTCCAAGTGTGACAGTGCCAAGTTATATTGTATTGCTGAGAACTCGATGAAGTTGAGACTATGTCAGGTCACAAATCTTTCCAAGGGTCAGTGGTACTTTAAGATGTCTTTTGTGTATGATTTCTGCAACTCGGGGGCTTTGTCTTCCAGGTACCATTAACAGCCCTGCTTAAGGTCCCCCTGGGGACTTCAACAGTGTTTCACTGCTTGACTAAACACAACATGAGGACATAGATGTTCGAATCTTTTCTGCCTCCTCTAGGCTCTTGGGTAGACATAGTTAAGCATTATATCCAATGTATGGTCAAGTTTACTCCAAAGCATAAATAACATTTTATACTGTTTAATTCCCTGTGCTGTCTTCACTTATTTATAGCTGTGGTCTATGTAACTAAAGAAGACTTGTCAGCATAGCCCGGAAAAATAGAGAGAGAAATATAGCGGGTTTGTTAAAAGATCGGTTATTCATTTATGAGGGATCTAGTTTGAAACCTCTTATTTTTTTTCCACATTTATACTAGCGTGTAAACACCTATCTCTAATTCCCAGGCGTTTCACTTGTGTAGCCCTCTACAAAAGCTCTAATTAGTTAGATGCTATCTGTAGATATGGTTAACATTTTCCTTGATTACAACCAGTGTTATGACTTGTATTAGACTTAATTTGGAAAATAATAGAATTTATGAAGGTTAACATGAGATGCTGATAGAAGACGATATCTGTCTCCCTCTGGGAAACAAAAGACTGTTGAATAAACTTTAGAGGAGGTAAGAAGCCCTGGTATAATGGTTATGCATTGGGCTGGTAACTGCAGGTTCAGCAGTTCAAAACCACCAGCCACTCCTCAAAAAGAAAAGCAGGGATTTCTACTCCCATAAAGAGTTACGCCTGGAAACTCATCTACCTTATCTTATAGGGCTGTTATGAATAAGCATCAACTTGTTAAGAGTATGTTTTGTTTTGTTTTTGCTTTTACTACTTTGGGGTTCTAATATCCATTGCAATGACTATGCAGAATTCACAGAGAAAATTCATGATTAAAAGGTTTATTAAAGAAGTTAACAAGGCTGAGCCTCAGTGGTGTAAGTAGTTGAGTGCAGGACTGCAGCCCATGGACTTGGCAGTTCAAATCCAGTGGCGGTTCTCAGGAACAGCACTGGGTAGTGCCCACGATCACCAGAGGCAGTGATGCCAAAAAAAAAAAAAAAGTTAACAAATTGTATTCCCAATGATATACTCGGGGCTGAATTGTTTATTGGGCCTGTTAAAAAGTTCTGTGAAGGGCTGAGCCCTGGTGGCGTAGTGGTTGTGCGCGGGACTGTGGCCCACTGAGACGGAGGTTCAATTCCAGCAGTGGGGCTGGGCCTCCTACTCCCACCACCGGAGAACAGTGATGCTCCCCACCCCCCCAAAAAAAAAGTTCTGTCAAGTCTACTAACAAATGCCCAAAGAGTATACCACTCAACTGTAAGCCTTGTCTACTTGTATGAGTCAGCAAGTCAAGCTTCCCCTAATTAAGTGTCCACAGGCACCCTCTCCCCAAGCCAGCCTCCTGCACAAGGGCACATTACTTGCTCATGGGTTGAGAAGCCCATCACTCTCTTCCATGCTCTGGCTCCTAGTTCTGCTGCTGCTCCTCTGATGTCACTGTCTTTTGGAACCAGGATGGTCATTGTACATGGATCTCAGATCCAGAAGTCATGCTTCACCCCTAGCTCCTGCTGGTAATGAGATCGGTCCTGCTGATTCTCAGAGGGCTCATTTTATACACAGCAGGATGGCACTCTGGTGAATCCTGGTTTTAATTACACACAGATGAATCCCATCACTATCTCCCCCTACCTCCTTACCAGACCTATGCAGGGAACGGTTGTTTGATAGGAGTTACAGACTCTGGCTAGAAGAGCCACATTCAATAATTTAATGCCTCTGCAGGTGTTTCAGCTATTATATAATGCCTTCCAACAAAGAAGGCTTATCTTCCAGTAGACTGAGGAACAATATTCTGTTATGGTGCTTAACGTTTTTCTTGGCCAGTTTTGTGTGTTGGGAAGAAACATCAGAGCAGCTTCTTGGCTGTGTGCTGAGGTTTTGCTTAGCAATACGATCTAAGGGTATTAAAAGGTATTGCATACTTGTCCAGTCTAATTCAGCATTATTTTCCAAGCATGGATATCCTATTTCAATGGGGAGGGGACAAGCATTTACTAGCATGTTCTCTGTTGCTTTTTCAAGCCTTCTATGGTCCACCTGTTGTAGAAATCAGTTTCCATTTGATGTGCTATTGTAGTTACTCTCAGTCCGTGAGCCTGTGTGCAACAGAATGAAGCATTACCCAGTCCTAAATTTCCTTCAGTCTTAACTATGCACGAACCCATTGTGGCAGCCACGGTGACAGTTCATCGCACGGAGGGTCTTCCTCATGTTTTGTGGACTTTCTACATAGCTAAGCAAGATGTCTTTTTCCAGGCACTTGTCACTCCTAACCCCATGCCCAGTGTACTGGAGACCAGAGTCTCGCTCTGCTTACTCAAATGAGCAACTCTCAGCAAGTGGGAAAATCAACTCAAGTGAGCCCAACTCGAGCACGGAGGGAGTAAAAGCACTCCCTTAAGAGTCTATCTAGACCTACGTACACAGGATTCCAGGTCTTCCACCCTATGTTCACAAGATTTATTTTAATCCAAGGTGGAGAATTGTGAAAATAATGGACCTGAACCTCTTGGTGAGAATAGGAAAGAATTACATTTTGTTTGTAGGTGATTAACGTTCCCAGCCTCAGGGTCGGAAACCACTAAAGTGTCATTTAGAACTCCAGGAGAAGGTTTTTCTCAGTAGGTCACTTGTGGTCAGGACAGGTTGGGGTGTCCCAGAGAGTAAGTCATTTACTTCCTTCTTCTCAGTGAGATTACGCATCAGGCTTTCAAAGACTCCTGATGGAAAATGGTTTAGGGCCCAAGTGTCTATTATGATAAAGTGCCAGGTTTCTGACTCAAGAGCGGAGCTACAGAGACTGTGACAATGGGAGTAAATAGCCATGCTTTAATATAGTTCCCACACAATGTGTCAAGTTAAAAGCAACATATTCCCTGTACTTTTTTAAAATAAAACTGTGGAGGAGATGGTTTAAAAAAAAAAAAAGGTACATGTTCCCCTGTGGTCGGCGCAAATCAGTCCTGTTACCAATCAAAACTGTGGCTCTCGCCAATCCATGGGGACACTAAATTTGAGAAATTGTGCAAAAGGACCAAGCAGGAAAGACAATATATCTGAGAAATCAGTGAATTAATAAAAAAAAAATGCATTAACTTTTATAGGGAAAGTCCCTGAAATTTTCTTCCAAATTATCAGCCTGACATTGAACCACAAGAATACAAGTTACGTCATGTTTTGAGATAACTGAAATGTTTCCTCTTACTGAGACTAGTATGTAGAAGCAGTGCCAGTTACCCTAGTGTCCTCACCAAACTCATCGTCACCGCATTTGTGTCAGAATAGAACTGTGCTTCATCAGGATTCAATGGCCGATTCTTTGAGCAACTAAGTCTTTCTTCCAAGGTGCCTCTGGGTGGGCTTGAACTGCCATGCTTCGGGTTAGCAAATAACCATGCTGTTTGCACCACCCAGAGTATCCCTGTATGAGGATTGGAGTCCACTAAATGTATTTACTGAGAAATGTTCGCAGTTAAATCAGCGTCTCAAAGGGTCCTTTTATGCTGGGCAGGTAAATAGTAATGGGGTCACGAGGCTACTGTGTTTCATGAAAACAGTGGACACAATGCTTCTTTGTAGATGGATGATTCTTCCAGTCAGTAGTCTAGCAACCACAAGAGATAGATTCTACTAAAGCTCTAGGCTAGCCGTGAATTTAATTAACAAATCTTATGAGCAATCTAGCCTCACCAAGAAATATGTGTGCCCAGTGGGGGAAAATCTTATACTCTTGTTCCCAGAGAGAAAACTGGATATTGATCCAAAATGCAAATGTTTTCAGGTTAAGCACTTTCTCTTTCGCTCTCTTGGTAGATGTTTTCTAAATCTGTTTCAGACATTAGTATTTTTAATCTATCAATACATTGCTTTGGGGACTAATGTTTTAAAATGCTCTGTGATTATATGCGAAATGTAGTTCAAATGGAAATATGCCACATCAATTACAAAGAGATACCATGGAATTATAGTCTAAATAAATATCCTTTGAAAAGCAATAGTGACAATTAAATGGACTGGATATAATTAGTTTCCTCACTGAGTCTTTTTCTTCTACTTTCTCTATTCTTTGCTATGAGACTTAATAATAAGATTAAGCATCCAGTGCCAGTGTAGCCAGATTGTCACATTAATACACAGGACATCTATATTTGGAAGTAAGGGGTACTTTCTTGGAGAAAAATGTTATTACTAGTTACAGAAGATTTAAGAATTTGAGTGTGATTCAAGTCATAGGAAAATACAGAAGAAGTAAAGTATGGAGAATGATTCAAACCATATACAAAGATGTTACAAAGTATTTCTTAAACTAAACTTACTTTCAATATCCTTTTGACTAGCCAATGAGTCTTTAATGTTTGTTTTTGGAACTTTTAAAATCATTCTTCTGGGCTGAGCCCCGGTGGCGTAGTGGTTGTGCGCCGGACTGCGGCCCACTGGGATGGAGGTTCAATTCCAGCTCCATGGAGCAAAGACTGGGCCTCCTACTCCCACCACCGGAGAGCAGTGATGCCCCCCCCCAAAAAAAAAACTATTAGAAAATCATTCTGCCTTAAGCAATAGTAAATACGTTCAGAGACTATAAAACTACAGAGTCTAACTTTTTTTTGCCCTTACCATTCCTGGGTGACTGTTTCTGTGTTTTTAATTAAAATTTGAAAAACTCTGCCCTCGTGTGTTTATTAACAAAATGAACCTTCCTAGACTACTGAGATTCCCTGTTATTCTGAGATAATGGTTTATAGTTCTAGAAACAACTCGTTTCGGGAGGCCCTCAAATTCTGTATTCTAGCTCAAAGTTAATAAAGGCAATTACGGTTCCATTTCGGATGAATTGGGCATGAACTTGATACCAAAGGTACTGCTTTACTTTTAATCCCAGAAACTAAAACCATCATCTGACTCATGGTAGCCCATATGCGCCCAGGTAAAACTGCCCCTTACAAAACAACTGCCAGAGCTGGTTTTTCTTCTACAGGGACTCGGGGTAGCCTGTGCTCTCCGACTGTCATAGTGCCAGTAAAGGGCTTTAATCTTTTACATCACCCAGGAACCCCCACAAGATTAAAATAGAAAATGTTTGTATTGAAAAGATTAAAATAGAAAATGGTTGATATTTTCCTTTCTGAACTTCAAAACAAACCCCCCAAAAACTGTTTGTTTTTAGTGTCGCAGCCATCGCTTCTTTACTCCATATAATTTGTCTGCCTAGTCGCCAACATTAAAGCTAATCTAATATTTCCCCACCCTCATTTCTAAGAGTGGTTCCTAGATATGTGTTTGCATGGCCAGATCAACCAAGCAGAACTCCTTAATTCACTTACGCAGAGACATCCTAATGCCTTTCTGAATTTTCTGATGTCCCGAGGCTTTGCTTATCAAATAGGCCCTCAAGAGAAAAGGCTTATGTTTATTTAGATGTGCCCATAATGTGCATCTGCGCCCACAGAGTGATGATAGGGGTCACAGCTGACTGTCTGCCTGCAGAGCTCATTATCCTGAGTGGTGCAGGTGCTTGGTTCCCCGGCAGGGCGGGCAGTCGGGAGCCTGGCTTGCTACTGTTTCATTGTCAAGCTCTGGCGATTTTTCAGGGCAGTTAGGATTATGTTTCTTAAACTCAAGCTTGTAAAGAATTAATGTTAATAAATGAGATAAGCTCTGATAGAGACACAGGAACACATTGATCCATGTTAATAGCAGATAAGAATGACTTTAGTAACAGCTCTGTGAATGTCACACCACATTCTTTTTTCTCAATATTTTATTGTGGTTTGGGCGAGTTTACAGAGCAAGCTATTTTTTTCTCCAATGTGGTTTCACACCGTCGGTTGCAATGCCCTCCATGAAAGAAACAGCACTCTGGTCGCTTGCATTCTAGGTGCCCTGTTTCCGTTCATCCTTTTCCTTGCTCCTTCCACAAGGGATGCTGCCCTTGTGGTCTCATACAGATGATAGGTCATTGCTATTGTGGGGGCAAGATGAGATGTGATAGTTGTTTTGATTTGGATCTATTCTCTGGTTAATGGCTGGAGGCATTTCTTCATGTATTTGTAGGCCACCTGGATTTCTTCCTTGGTAAAGTGTCTCCCTGCCCTCTGCTCTCTTTTTGGTTGGTTGGTTAGTCCTTCTGTTGTGTCAGAAGCCCGACTTCTAACTAGCACCATGCATTGTTTTATGGTCATCCTTAAAGTTGATTGACAGAGGACCTTTCCGTGCTGCTAGTCTCTCTCCCCACTTCTGTGGCCTTGGCCACAGAACGTACTGAGTGTGCACACCACTCAGCACAGTCAGTGAGAAACTGAACAAGCTAGACCTGAGGCATCTTCTGAACGACTGAAAGAGTTAATAGTAACAAACCTTTGAAGAACATGATCTGCGCTGGTGCAGGCTCTCTTCCAACCACTTGATTTTGTCTGGACTAGGAAAACATAGTGTTGAGGAGCATGAACCATGGAGCTAGTTAGGCGGCCTGTTTTTGCTCTGAATTCTGACAAGCACTGTAACCGTACACCAGTTTCCGTAGCCTAAGGAGCGTCACATCAACTTTCCTCGGGCCTTGTCTCCTCCTGGATGAAGCGGAGGGAGCAGCAGCCCCTCGGACACAGGATTGCTGTGAAGATTTAATGAGTTACTGTATATAAAACCCTTACTCCACTGGATTCTTCACATAAGCCTAAACCAAACCCCTTGTCCTCCATTCCAGCTCAGGATGACCCTGACGGGTAGGATAGAACTGCTCTCATAGGGTTTCCAAGGCAGGAATCTCATGCAAGCACACTGCCATAGCCTTCTCCCACATATATTGGGTTTGAACCGCCAATTTTGGGGCGGTTAGCCAATTCTTCATATAAGCAATCAGTAAATGTGAGCTTGGCTGATAACCAAAAGGCCAGAGGGTTGTGACAAATCTGTTTGTGAGATGTCTCAGAAGAAAGGCCTGGCAGCCTTCTCCTGAAGCCCTCTCCATGAGATACCCTGCAGAGCACATCTCCACGCGGATGCAGACGAGGGTGGCCACGAACGCACGTGGACTTCGCAGGACTGGTAACATCTTCTGACTACTCTGTATTGCTTTCAAAAATGAAAGGGGATTGAGGTTGGATGTAGGGGTTGGGTCAAGGACATACGTGTATATTCCATACCTACTATGGACTAACCATCATACTGGTGGACAAGCACAGACCATTTTTCATTCACACCAAAGCTCTGTGTGGCCAAATACTATGTGCACTGCACCAGTGAGAAAATGGAGGTTTTGAACATTTTGAGAGACTTCCGTATTTTACAGACATTGCATAAATGAACAGTTAGCAAGCAGGTGTGTGTGTGTGTGTGTGTGTGTGTGTGTGTGTGTGTGTGTGTAGTGGAAAAAAAAGAGACCTCGATGTCCAGGGTCAGAATTGGCTGCCCCATTCTCTAAGTTAAGATTTAACAAATACAGAAATCCCGTGGTCTGCTTAAAACCATGGTGCCCTGCATGGAGAAGCTTGCTGGTGCCCGAGCGCCTTTATGAAGGCCTGCAGAGGACTCACTCCCTACCATCCCATCAGTGGCGGCTCTTAGTGAACCTTGAGGACAGAGGGGGAACAAAGTGAGGGTAAGGAAGCCTTGATTATATGTTTTCCTTAAGCTCTTAAAAGAGAAAATAAACATTTCCTCCTAAACAATCCCTTTTCAAGAGGAGAACAGGAAGCAGGGTGGCTGAGAAAGGATAGGAAATCCAACAGCTGTCGCAATGAGACAGAGATGGGAATGTCACATCGAATGCAGCTAGTTACAACGCTTTCTGGCTCCAACTTGGAAGTATGGTTGTATTAGAGAAAAGGGGGTCCTGAGGGCACGGCCTGCCATGCTGTGCAAAAAAAAGGGGGGGGGATCTTGATGCTTAATCAGGAGCAGGCGCGTCAGGGCTCTGTGGCACTCTGATTACACAGCTCTGCATACAAAATACTCTTTACATTTAATAACAGTCCAACGTTCAGTTCTGACCTTTTAAAGATTCGTTGGATTCGCGTGTAAGAATCTGTCATCTTTGGAAAATATATCTTATATCTTTAGCCCGATCGATCATTGCATGTTTTACTACCTTTAAGATTCAAAATGCCAACTCGTTTGTAGATTGTACTCGGTTCCACTTTGCAAATGAGAATTGTAATCAATGTGCTGCCAGCAGCAATGTCTTGAACTCGTGATATCTGCCTCCCTGGGGAATACAGAAAGGCACATTTCTTCTAGAACAAAGGGAATGAATCAGGCAGCCGAGTGGCAGAGTATTTGGTGAAGTACATGTTCGGTTTGTACCCCTCAAGTCTAAGACCGCAGCTTTTATGAGAAGAATGCAGGGGACACATACAGAACACTTGCTGTGGGTCAGGTACGGTGTGAGGAAGTCAGCTCTAAGGAAGATCTAGTCTCTATGGATCTCACAGATCAGAGGAGAATTCAAAACACAAATAAAAGAAGGTGCTTTGTGCAAGGAAAGAGTGCTGGAGGCACGGTGGGCCGATTGCTGCATTCCTAACAGCCAGGGGGCACTTCCGGTCCAGCAGTTGCTCTAGGGGAAAAAGGTGAGGCCCTCTGCTTCCATAAGGATTCCCAGGCTCCAAAGTGGAGACTGACTTACTCACTGCCATACCCAGTTGATACCGACTCATGACCACCCTCTCTGTGGCGGGTTACATTTGTGCGGTATTTCATGGGACAATAGAGAATGGCCACCAGTTTCTGCCCCCTGAGTTGAGTCTCGATGGTGAGAAGGGGTTGGCCAAGTAAAACAAGGAGGAAATGCCTGGCACACACCACTAATGACATGACCAGAAGCATCGTAGTGATCAACTCCACGACCCTGGAAGAAGTTTCCTGCTTTCCAACTTGTCAAGGTGCCCATGACTCAGAAGTTAGTTATAACTAACTTTGCAAAGGACTAAAATTCCGTCCTCACCATGAACTTCCATAACTGATTTTTCCCCATAGAAGAAGAAAAAAAATGTGTATCTTTGAAAATCACTTTTCAGATCCTGTAGTAGTAAGTGTGTCACAATAAAACTGTTGGAAACATAGGGGTTTTTTCATGAGTGTTTTCCTTTAAAACTAGGAATAAAAAATGAAGTGGAACTAACTGGGGTGGGAGAGGTAATAGAAGCACTTCAAAGAATATTGCTATTGAAGAAATAACTATAGTTTAGCATTGTCCTTTTCTCTAAAAAATGGTGAGGCTTTTATAATTTATTAGTGTCTTAGCTAACAAATTAAGCCTATTTCCATCAAATGAATTCCAACTTAAACAACCTAGATAGGGTTTCCGAAGTGGTAAATCTGTGCAGGAGCAGATAGCCTTAACTCTCCCTCAGGTTGGCTGGTGGGTTTGAACTGCCAACCTTATGGATCGCAGCTCACGTCTTACCCAAGAATAAATTAATAGTGGTGAAACAACCTTGTTATTTTTCTCTTTTTAATTATTGTGCTATTATCTGCTGCTTAGGATGGATTTGTTTGTGCAATATTGCATCTTGATACCGAGAGGCCATAAGATTGTTGATATAGAAATGTCTCATAGATATTCTGGTAGGTAAATTTGGGTGGGACCTACCTGAAAGTTAGTGGATTTCACAATCTGATCTCTATATCAGTATATATTGCTAATTACCGTATATATTTGTTGTAAGCTGAGGTTTCTTTCAGCACATTTTTAGCACAGTTTTTGTGGTAAAACTAGGTGCCTCGGCTGATAGTTGTGTCAGCTTCTACTTGAGAATATATGATAAAAGGAAAATGTTGACTACATTTCTATGACCAGTCGACATTAAGAAAGGCATAGGGAAAATGTTTAGAAGAGAGATTTGAATCATGCAATACAGGAAGTGAAGCACTAAATTTTGGCCCAACATGTTTGGAAGACGTTCTGTTTGGAATAAATCAGGAAAAATTATGCATGTTTCTTTCCACAGCCCCGCCACGTGTTCAACATGTTAAAGAAGTATGTGCGCGCAGAACAGAAAGACAGACAGCACACCCTAAAACACTTTGAACATGTGCGCATGGTGGATCCCAAGAAAGCGGCTCAGATCCGGTCCCAGGTACCGCGTTCATTGTAGTCTCATTTGACCGTCCCATGGTCGTGCTTCATTAGTGATCAGAATTTCCAGTACAGGTATCACGCTTTTATGGCCCTGGCTCTTTCATACCTGGTGATTGTCAAAGGTAGGTCATAGAGCAGCATCTGGTGTACCATTCTATGAGTTATGAAAATAAAAACGAATTTAAAATTCTAAAGTCCTACTTCTGTGACTAAGGCAGCCCTCAAGTGTATTGATTGACACAGTGGCTGCACCAGGGCGTTCAAACATGGTGAGGCAGGGGCCGCCTGGGCAGTGCTTCATTCTGTGGGTGATAAGGTGCCTGGGAGTAAGAAGCAATTTGCCGGCGCTTAACAACCCTGATAATTAAAACACTGGTAGGGGGGTGGGGAGTGTTGCATAAGCCAGAGTCTCTAAATTTTCGAGTCTAAAGTCAGACAGTCTAGTCTTGGTTAGCAATGATATACCCCATTTCAGCATTGAATTTACTTTGGCCCAAAGTAATGTATTATCTCTCCGGATTCCCAACGATTGAACACAGAATTTATCTACAAACTGTTGGGTAAATTCTGGTAGTCAGCCAACTAAATAATTACTCATCAAGAAAGGAGTAGGAGGGCTGAGCCCCGTGACCTAGTGGTTGTGCGCAGGACTGCGGCCCACTGGGACAGAGGTTCAATTCCAGCAGTGGGGCTGGGCCTCCTACTCCCACCACTGGAGAGCAGTGATGCCCCCCCCAAAAAAGAAAGGAGTCAGGGAAATGTTTAGAAGAGAGATTTGAAGAAGCTGACCTAAAATTTCTTGAACAGGAAGCTTACTTCAAAATCTATACCATAAAATATTTCATTCAATTTGAAGTTCATGTTTCCATCTGTGGCATAATGTTCAATGAAATAGATGTAGGCTGTCAGGTTACAGATGGAGCCTCGCTATGAGGAATTGGTTTTGGACAGAAATGATCTTTCAAATCATATGTTTTACCAGTAGACAATCGAATGGGATGTGTGAAGACAGCCTTAAAGCATTGCTTAAAGTCCCACAGCATTTCATTAGTATTATTCTTAGAAGTTTATGTCCATCGAGGGTCCCTTGTAAGGAAAATCATGATCCAACCCAAATATTGGTTTACCTGGAGCTCTCCTCCTTCACAGGTTATGACACACCTCCGTGTGATTTACGAGCGTATGAACCAGTCTCTCTCCCTGCTCTACAATGTGCCTGCCGTTGCTGAGGAGATTCAGGATGAAGTTGGTAAGGAACCTGTTCTTCTGATGCAGGGCACAGAAACATACCCACCGCCCTTCTTCCTCAAACCCATCTGCAGGAGGAAATTGGAGAAGTGATTTCCATATCATGAGTCACCAGGGTACAAATAATTCTAGTAAGGAGGAGGGTTTAGATTGCCTTGCACGGTGACACTCTGGCAGGATTGAGCCAGCACTCACTTTTAACAATTTCATCACTTTGCAACCCTTCATACTTACGAAGCTGGAAGCAATGTAGCTTAGCCTATGAGGCGTTTGTGAACTAGCACGCTCTTGTTATTGGATTACAATGGTAATTTAGGCAATCTTAAGTATCGCCTCGTCGTTCCTTGACACTGGACAATTTTTTTACAAACCTTTTAAGATTTCTTCATTCTTTGTCCCATAAATGGTAGGATATCTCAAAATTCGAATTTTAGCAAAGAACTTAGGCTTATCCACATATCTTAAATAACACAGCTAAAATACCAAACTATGACTTCTGACTTTATTTTGTTTAATTGCAACTTTATATATATATATTATATATATTATATATATATATATACACACACACACACACAAATATATACACCATATTTTTTGGACCAAAGCATGCATCTGACCATAAGACACACCCATTTTTTGTTTTGACACACTCAGTTTTTAGAGCAGGAAAACAAAAAAAAATATTATGAGCCAAACAATGCTAGTATACTAAAATGTTCTGAGGTACCACACCTTTTTTTTTGGGGGGGGGGGTGCATCACTGCCCTCAGGTGGTGGGAGTAGGAGGCCCAACCTTTGCTCCGTGGAGCTGGAATCGAACCTCCATCCCAGTGGGCTGCAGTCCCGTGCACAACCACTACACCACCGGGGCTCAGCCCCTTGGTACCACACCTTTGGACCAGAAAATGCACCCTCACTTTCCCCCCACTTTGGGGGGATGGGAAGTGTGTCTTGTGGTCCAAAAAATATGGCGTGTGTGTTCTCTGAACTGTTTAAACGTAACATGTGTGCTGTTGTTTGTTGTGAACTAACGACAGACTCACACAAACTTGCACAATGATGCAGGGCTGCCGGGGGTCCCCATCACATGGCTTTGTCTTCCTGGTCTAATGACACATTATCATAACATGGATATCAACCCCGGGGCTTCCAGACCCTGGTTTTCTCCATGTGAGTAAAGTTTCTATGTCTGTTTTCTTCAGAGAGTGAGCAAAGGTATCACAATAATAATTCTGGTAAACACCAAAATGCCCGTTTTTGTTTAAGTTTGCCACATAACTCTATGTCAGTGACAATTACATCGGTGAGTCCATGAGAGCAGTGCATGTCCACTGTAGATTTGCTGCACTATGAACATGGCGGGTCTCTCTCTATGGAGAAACCGTGCCCTTTTTGTCTGGTTGGGAAAAGCTACAGGTTAGCATCAGCACAAAATACCCAAGATATTGATTAGAGGAAGCTACGGCCACTTTAGTGTAATTTGATTGTTGCCAATAAACCAGTAAAACATTGAATTTGACAAAAGTTATGTGACGTATTTACAGCAACAACAATAAAGAACAGCTGAGGTGGCTTCTGTACAACCAAACATTCATGAGATTCGAGTCCCTAGATTTGAAGGTTTGGGATGGGGGTTTCCAGTTAATTGGCCTAATATTCTGTTTAGTATTTTTGTTCCAACTCCTAGTTTGCTGTTTAGCACTTGCAGCTGTACTCAGCCTGTGGGTCATGACCCCTTTGGGAGTCAAACAACCCTTTCACAGTGTTTGCCCGATTCATAACAGTAGCAAAATTACAGTTATGAAGTAGCAATGAAAGTAATTTTATGGTGTGGCGTCACACAGCATGAGGGACTGCATTAAAGGGCCACGGCATGAGGAAGCCTGAGAACCACTGGCTTAGAGTTTTAAAAGCTTGCAGTCTGCCACCCAAGGTGCAGCAATTAGTCTGTACTTGTTTCAGCACCCAAGGAAGGAACCAGGAGTAGGTGGAGGAAAGAGAATGAATGACCATTGCCTCCATGAGCAACTACCATTACTGACCATTCGGATCAGAGATCCCATAGGGAATTCTTAATGAAAAAGAGGGAAATGCAGAAAAGAATGTCAACATTTCATTGAGTCCATACGCATATTTCCCAGAGCCATGGAAGCTCTCTGTGTCCCTGAAACTGACACCCTGAGATAATCTTTAGTCCTAAATGAAAAATATCCCATGACGTCTTCTTAAACCCAAACAGTAACTTAACTTAACAACTAAAGATTGTCTACTTTGAGCGTTATGCTCTTTTGAAATAGACCTATGTGGCACCAAAATGATGACTGCTACTTGAGAGATTAGCTAGGCAAAATAAGGGAGAGCAATTTGATATTAATAGGGAAGACCAAGTTGGAAAAGGAGGATTATCAACGTACAATTCAAAGATCATAAATCAGTGTCGCTGAACTGTATGTGCATAAATTGTTGAGTGGGTGTACATTCTTGACGGCGAAGGAAATGAAATGTAATTATTAAAGACAGGAAGAAGACTCAAGTAACAGTAGCGTTCAAAATTGTGGCAGACTTTGCAGTGGGACTCTTGGTCTCTTTTAAGTAAAGATCTGTGGAAGCCTAGTTACACATTTTGAAATAATGGGTTTCCAATATTCAGCAGTTTATAAAGTTGCCGCTGTATTCTTTATTTCTAAAACTGAAAGGAGGTATTGCCCATATACTGAATCTGTGCCATAGAGTAGTCAAACCTGATTCATAACCACTGCAAGTGGAGCAAAGAGAAAGACCATTTACAAGGAAAACAGACTAATGGAGAATCCGATAGCAACGGGGTCTGTTTAGTGGGTGCTGGGTTCATTTTAGTTCACAAGCACCATGTAATGCTTTTATCTAACAGCGTCAAGGATGTAATACATGCAAGTGGGCTACATGACAGAAGATACATGACAGAACAGAGGAAAACTGACAGTGTCAGTTCATATTAAAAACTCCATGATTCATGATCTTGGTGTCTGCTTTCCAGAATGCTGCCCTTATCAACCTTATACCATAACCAGGAAAGCTGGAGGGTCCAATCAACCCGAAGCAGGATCAAAGGAGTAGTTAACATTGAAGACTCTTGATTGAACCCTTGGGAAGCAGTTAAAACATACATTTGGAAAATATTGATACAACACTAAGCAGCATTGATTCTACTTGAACCTGACTAACCGAAAATCAAAATGGCTGCAAGGATGCCCACAACTCACTAAGACATTTCTGTTTTCCAACAGTTGGTCTGGAATGCTGATTAGCAGTAATGGAAATTTTACTTTAAAGAGAGTTGGTTGACTACATTTTTAGAGTTCATTTCAATGTATTTAATGGAGTTCTAAATTCTTCAGCCTCCCCAGAGTACTAAGAAGCCTGGGTAATACTATGGGTATAAGCATTGGACAACAACCCCAGAGCCAATGGTTCAAGCCCACCAACAGTTCCACAGGAGAAAAAGGAGGCAGCCTGCTTCTGTAAATATACACAGCCTCCACATCATACAAGGCAGTTATACTCAGTCCTAAAGTTGAAATTCATTCAGTGAGTCAAAATTGATTCAATGACCATGGGTTTTTTACTCTCAGGAAACTAAAATTCAAGTGAACAAGCTTTAGTATGATCTAAGTACTGTAGGAAAGTGAGCGAATTTTAAGGACCTCAATAATGGATTATACCACTCATGCCGTACCAATGAGTGTCCTGATTCAACTTTGAGATCATACATTCTGATTAATGCAAAGGGTGTAAGAAGAATATTTTAAAATATATTGTTGGGGGAAACCACCTTGGATGTTGTAGCTCACTAAACCCACCAGAGAAATTTCTCCTTTAAAATGCCTAAAATACCAATTACCGTTCATGCCCTTGTTCTTTTACTCTTTGCGAATGTTTGTGTGACTGTCAAGTGTTTGACCTGCATCAGGCTATCAGAGCCTGTTCAGTACTGTGTATTAGTGAAAGGATACACAGACACTCTTAGAAAGATGCTTAATAGCATGTCCAATCTTATGTTGGAATCCCTAAGACGCCAAACTTAATGAACTCAGTTAAAGAAAAAGTCAAAGGTTCAAGCCCACCTGGAGGGGCACCTAAGAAGAGAGGCCTGGAAAGCGCATGCACTGACAATCCCCTGGAGCATGGATCGACTTTGACGTGTGTGGGGTTGTGTGTGTGTTGAACCTGCTTATCCTCTGAAAGCAAGCTTTTGTTGTGTGCCACAATGTTGAGAAAGATTTTAAGAGAATATTTCTCTAGAGGATGGGTTGAGGACAGGGATTTCCCATTAATATTTTACTCTATAAAGTGTCTTTAAGATACTTGTTATACTTGTTAGATTAAGATAGTGATTGTTAAATGTAGTAAAGTCAGCTCTTCCAGTAAGTTGAAAAAGGATAAGAGCAAAGAAATCATTGTATTCTTAGGGAGCTGAAGTGCCAATTTTCCAGACTGATGGATTTTCATCTTGACTTAGAAGCTTTCTTAAAGTTTATTTTTTATTGTTGTTGAGTATGTGCACAGAAAAGCCTCACTCTCGGGGCCATAAAGTCTGTGCCAACTCATCATGACCCTGGAGGACAGGGTAGAAGTGCCACTATGAGTTTCTGAGACTGTCACTCTGGACCGGAGTAGAACGCCTTTCTCCCGAGGAGTAGCTGTGGTTTCGAACTGCTGACCTTTCAGATTGCAACTCTATGTGTACCCACCACACCACTGGGGCTCCATGTACACAGTAAAACATACCTAAATTTAACAATATCTACATGTATAGTTCCGGGATACTATTTACGTTCTTCAAGGTATTACAAACATTTGACCCTCCTTCTCCAGATTCCTCCCTCATTAACATAAACTCACCAAACCGAAGTTACTCACCTAATCTTTTCAGTTGCACATTGATCTCATAGTTCTTAAAAGAACATAGTGTTCAGAAGACTTTTTATTTTATTTTTTTAACTAAGCTAACTGGTTAGTTTGTATTTTTGTTTCAGGTTTAAAGTTTCTATCAAGACATATAAGCTGTCTTGGTTAGCTAGTGCTGCTATAATGGAATACCACAGCAGATGGCTTTACCAATTTTGTTCTTTCACAATAGGAGCTAAAAAGTCTCTTAGAGTGACCACTCTAGGACAGTGGCCACTGTCTCTGTGGACCCTGGAGGAAGGTCCTTGTCAGGTCCTGATCCTGTGTGATTTTCATGCTGCTTGGCGTATCTCCTCCCCCATCTCTAGAAGGTTCTAAGCACAGTGACCCTGGATCCAAACGGCGCACTCTACTCTAGTCCTGCTTTTCCTTGTTTTCCCTTCCATCAGTTTTATTGCCATACCATTCTCATACCACGCAATTTAGTGAGCTATACACTCATCGCCACAATCACGTTGAGAATATTTGTTCATCCTTTTATGCATCGTCACCTCCATATTTCCTCCCACTCCTCCTGCTATCCCCCCAAGAAACCACTAATCCCGTTACTACCACTATAGATTTACCTGTCCTGGATTTCATATGTGGAGAAACATTAGAAAACAAACAAACTCACAAGAATAACAAAGGAAAACAGTTAAAAATCTCAATCAAAAGGGAAAATATTAAGAACTAGAGCAGATTTAAATGGATCACAAGGGAGATAAAATATTAGGATGCTTAATGGTAACCTACCTCGATCGGCAACAATCTGCTTTCTGTGCATTCTGCATGTTAGCAAGGCTATGCACGTCCCTGCCAGCCGTGTTTTCTGGTAGGACATCAATCCCTCCTTTCTTGGAGCTTTGCTTTCCTGTGTGAGATAAAAGGCAACAGAGGCCTCACCCTGTGGAAACTTATCTTACACTAGATCATGACTGTGCCCTGATTAAGAGTGTTCCTTCACACTCTAATCCCCTTACAGTTGATTGGCAGATTACATGAAGGGGTAGCATTGCATTATTATAAAAAAATTGTCAGACCACCACAATTTATGACCCAGTCAGGTTCACACAATGTAAAAAATGCGGTTCAATCCATGGCACATACAAGTTGCTGCATTATTCACAACAGTCAAAAAGAAGAAGCAACCTCAAAGTCTATTAAGGGATGACTGGGTAGAAATGTGATCTAGAAAGGCAATGAACTATTATGAACCAGTAGGAGAAATGAAGTCTTGGCAAGGGCTTTTGCCCTGTGAGAGAGCACAGTACACATTTCCAGTAATGCCAAACTATTTATTATGAAGAACTACAATGCTGAGGACCATTATTTTACTCTGACCTGGTAATTATTCCTCCAATGAAATTATTGGACTTAATTTGATGTAATACAGGAATTTGGGGCTGTTAGTCACACATGCACCCTAAAGAAGACAATGATGTAGGTAACTTGTATGTTGCACAGTGTTAGAGAGCAGGATAACACAGGGAATTCTGAAGACAAAGCAAATCTTTAGCTCTTTCGGATCATGGAATTTTTTTTCCTTACCTAAAACAAATGCTCCAGACCATTAGGTTGAATTCCGGGCATGTTACTTTCAAAGATATTTTTGTCTTTCTAAATATACGAGACACCAAATCCCATCCCGGAGGATAATCTTTTAAAGGTTTTTCATATGCAATTTTGGATACTTTCCATTGTTAAATGGCTATTTCCAGAGAGAAGCAGAAGCCTGTGTTAATTATACTGAACTTGAATTAGCTCTGCCTGTGTATCATTTGAGCTCCTAAAACAGCGCTAAAGACGACGGCCGACCGGGGAGAACAGCTTTTTTGCATTTAGCTCAGTTGTCCTCCAAAATCTCTCTGCGTTTGTCCTTCGCAGGAGCTTTCTCTTTTTCTCTAACTCCAGTGTCAAGTAGGAGTATGAATGACACGAGATTGCATCTAGGTGCTCCTTATTAAAGTGGTGGGGTTTTGGTGTTTACCTGTGTTGTAGTTGAATTTCTTCTCGTGAGAGTTGTTTGGTTTTCCTTGCTTTTTAGACAGTTTTTACAAAAGTCATTTTATTGGGGTTCCTTACGGCTTTGACAACATTCCATACATCAATTGTATCAAGCATAATTGTACCTATATGTTAGGTAATTTTCTTAACAGGATCTTAAAGATCGTGTTCTCTCTGCTACACACTTAGCTCTCAGAATTTCTTCTGCCTAGCCTGTTTCTCTGAATACATCTTTTCTCCACCTCCAGTATCAGGTGTATCAGAATACATCTTTTCTCCACCTCTAGTATTATTTAATTAGGTAACTACCAACCCCTCAACTCTGTGAGCAATTCCAGGCCATATCTTGGTCATCTTTGCATCTTCACTGTCTAGCAGAAACCTTCGTAAGTATTCAAAAATTATAGAACAAAAAGCAGACTCACTCTCTGGAGTCAACTTTGACTCAGGACAAGTCTCTAGGACAGGGTAGAACTGCCCCTGTGAGTTTCTGAGACTGTAAAAGAAGTTGAAAGCCTCATCTTTGCCCTGTGGAGCAGCTGTTGGTTTTGAACACATAACAACTAGGGAACCAATTGTAGATGAAAGGTTAAAGCAAACTTCTAGCTGGCTGTCAGCAGCTACTGTGTAGACTATGCATCCTGGCTTACTCCAGTCGGTGTAATTCATCAGAGTAAACCCAGGTAATGACAAAAAATGTACATAGTTAATTATGCAAAATGCAGTTATGCAAGGTACATAAATATACATTATACATATAAGTAGTTCTCAATGCATTTATTAATAAATGTAATAAATATAAATATATTTTGCATGCTTATAATTGGTAGATAATTTTGACTCGATCATTTTATAAGTAGCTCGCATGCTGAATAAGTGTATGCACCCTTGGCTTAAAGCATTGTTTTAAGAAAGGAAAATTCGCTCATCTCTAAGACAACAACCCTGGGTGATGATGTCCCTTTACAGACAACTCCTCCTTGTCCCTTAATGTTATGCCCCTCACTTTGAAAAAGATTGACCCACCCCAACTGGAAACAAACTCTGCATGACAGTTACCTTACTTCACACGCAGCTTTTACATTATTGTAGGGGCTTCCAGGTAAATAAGAACCGTACCTACTTATTTTTCCCACTGACCTACAAACCCTTCAAGACACAGTTACAAACGAATGTTATTTGTAACCAGGGGGCTGCCTATATTTTGGACAATTATTTAGGAATTCATTATTAGCTTCAAAAAAGGATACGTACTTTTACTGTAAACGGGCCTGTGTTCCTCTGTAGACATCTATGAGCCCTTGAAAAAGGCATCTCTTCTCCTCACCTTTGATTTGTCAAATCATTACATAGAAATGAAACGATTGGCTTTCTTCGCCCTTCACCATCTTCCTTCAATCTATACTAAGGGACTCTGTGGTTTCTTCTCTTAGGACTGCACTTCTTTATGAAAGTGCTTCATCTTGCAGCTATCTCAAGGCTAAAAATACCAGACCTCTGGATTCAGAGATAGTTGTTTTACAGAAAATACTGTAATGACCAATTTATGAGGAAGGCAGCAGGAAGGAAAAAGAGCGGAAAGCAGGACTGTTTCATACCCTGATATTTTGGGGGTTTTTTGCATTCAAAATTAATAACAGCATGAATTATTATAAGCCAGATGTCTGAAGGCTCATTAGCTATACAAATTCATTGTGAATGGGAGAGGACAGAACAAAGTGGCAGGGATCAAGGCACTCAAGCATGGGTAAAAGAATGTTTCCCTTTTTTTTTATTTTTTAAATTACACTGGTACTGTGGCCTTGCCATTCAATTGTCCACTGTTTGGGAGAAAATGCACCATGCTTATTTTAAAGACGTTTCATTGTCTGAGCCTGAAAAAAAATCCTATTGATTTGCGGGTATAGTGAGGCCAAAGCCAATGTGACTTAAAATGGAATATGTACAGCACTTCTTAATCTAGAAAAATGGAACATTTCATACTATTGAGCATTTAAAGTGTCCTTTTGTCTTATTGCAAGTCAAAGGATGGCTTCGAGGTAGGGGGTGGGGCATCCTAGCAGAAGGTGCTTTTCTTCTTTGGTGTAGTGTAAATGAACTTGAAAGGTTCGCAAATTTTGCAAAAGACATATTTGAAAAGATGAACATCTATTTGTACCATAAGAAAACAACCTCTTTTCTCTTTGGTTTTACAAATATGGACCCTTGTTCTCATTTCCCGTAATATCATTACTGAAAAATAAGTTTCTCGGTTTCTTAGGGCTATCATGCAGGTTTGCAGTCAGCAGCTGACTGAAGAGAGTAGGCATGTAGCCTCTCAGTTTTCAAGGCTAGCAGTTAGTTCAAGCTTGGTGTGTTGGCAAGACCTGCAACTCCGGAGGAGGCGGCTTCCTGTCTCTCCCAGCTTCGAGGATTCAAGAATTCTCTTGCAACTAGAGCCGGAGTCCTTTTCCATTTTGCTGCTTCCCCTCTGCTTCTACCTATTTCACATCGTTTTCTCTTGGCTTTTATAAAGACAGCATCCTTATTGACTCAAAGCCTGCCTTGCTCCAGCATGATCTCATGTTAACTAATGGAAGTCAGTTTTCTCATCAGATCACATTCACAGCTACCAAAAGCTGGGCTTCAACATTTCCTTTAAAGGAGGGAGCACGGTTCCACCAGCCACAACAGGGACAGCCTGGGTGTGGTTGTCTTTCTCTAAATGTTTGTCTTCGTCCCCTCTCTGAGATAGCTGCTCTTCAACATTAACTATGATAATGCACTGCCAGGTAAATTTAACATAGGAAGATAGCACCCAGATTACCTGAAACATTGGCTGCCATGTTGAAATGCCTCAAAATAATAACGTGCCAACGCAACTCCTCCTTCAGTCCCCCTTCTGATTCGTAGAAAATTCTAGAGGATTACAAGCTCTGAAGTGCTGAACTTGCTCATATTGATTGGCAGAGGGCTTTTACACATTGCGTGCTCTATGTCTATGTCTATGTCTTCTTGGAGGTGATAGTATGTAAGCTTTTCTTTTTGCTTAGGAAGTTAATTGTTGAATCTGTTTATATTATCATGTCACCCAGAAGGTGGTTTTCATATGGAAACCATAGATAAGATCCTTTAAAATTTGGCATCTGTCAGGGAGGTGAAAAAAGAGGAACTTATACCAAGGGCTTAAGTAGAAAACATTTTAGAGATGATGATGGCAAATATGTACAAATATGCTTGATACAATTGATGTATGGAATGTCATAAGGAGCTGTAAGAGCCCCCAATAAAATGATTTTTTTAATTTTAAAAATTAGCATCTGTCAGATCATATAATTTTTCTTGAAAAAATTTTTCTGGTTTTTCCTTTCAGAAAGCAGATATTTTCTGTATTTCTGATCTATCATATGAAATATCAATTCTCCTTAGCAACATTAGAAACAGCACAAGGGATTTCAAGAGTTCATGGAAACTTAAGTTACATTAAAAGATACTGGAATTTTCCACAGGCTTTTTGAAGCCCCCACCCAAGAATAATGGATGCCATAAAAGTTTTCCTTTTCTAAAAAAGTAATTGCATTTACAACACTATTCATCAAAATTTATTTCTACTATGCCAAGGGCTTATTCACCATAAGCTCATTCCATGTGACAAGTAAAGGTTTTCAGTATTTTGCAAACCCACAATGAAGCAACCACTCCAGAATTTAGTAGACTAGAAGTAGCTACAGAAAATGAATGATGAGGTTTTCAAAACTAACAGTCAGCCCTTTTCAGTTCCAGGCTAAGGTTTCTTATAGATAAATAAACGATCCTTCCTACTGTGACTCTGAGCAGATGAAATTTTCTGCCATTAAGTCAACTCTGAGTCATAGCAACCCGATGAAACAAGGTAGAACCTCCCCAGGGGTTTTTGAACAGTTTTATTGTTACATCCATAGATCATACGATTCAGTAGTTCATAATAGCAAGAAGAGTTGTACAATCATTGCCCCAATTTTAGAACTGTGTCAGTTTGGATAGACTAGAGAAACAAACCCGGAGAGACACATCCGTGTATAGGAAAGAGCAATTGGACATTGGGAAAACATCCCAGCTCATCCAGATCAAGTCCATAAATCCCAGATTCTCTCATATGTCTGTCTCCAGCCTAGACTTTAGACTTCCGCAGCACATGCAGTGATGTCAGATGCAGGGAGATGACAGTGGGTGAACAGTCTTGTGGGTCCAATGGTGGTGGAAGCATCTCAGCCCTGGCGTAGGTCTCCACATGGCTCCTCAGCTCCAGGGCTCTAGCTCCATCAGTCTCTCACCGTGGGACGTGTCAACAGCAAAGTCTCAAAGACAGCGAGGGTCCTACTGCCAAGGAATTCTTTATCTCCTTAGTGCCTCCAAATGATGTCTTCCGGCTGTGACCTGATTGACAGGCCAGACTCCACCCCTTCACTCTTAAGTCTCAAATTTACAGCAGGTTACATAATTACTGCAATTACCTTTGGTGGATTATCTATTCTAATCCATTTTCCAATTAAGTTATGGTAGTTGGACTTTAATTGATGTTGAAAGTTCTCTATATATTCTGTGATACTATTCTCTTAAAAGAAAGTATAGTTTGCCAATGCTGTCTTTCATTCTGTGGCTTGTCGCTTGTGTGTTAGTCTAGGCAGACTAGAGGAATAATTCATAGATGAGCATATGGATATAAGGGTATGGTTAAGAAAGCATCCCAGGCTGAGCCCAAGTGGTTGAGTGCAGGACTGCAGCCTGCCAAATTGGCGGTTCAAATCCAGCGGCTCTCAGGAGCAGCGCTGGGTAGCTCCCACAACCACCAGAGGGCAGTGATGCCCCAAAAAAACAAATGAAAACAAAAACAGAAAGCATCCCAACCCAATGCAGTTCAAAGTCATAAGTCC
>PVJH01030972.1:0-24249 GCA_004026705.1 Nesogale talazaci
GAGAAAATGGTTTTCTTTAAGGAAACTATAATACATTTCATAAATCTAAAACATATTGATAAATTAAAGGGCACTCTTTGAGTATGTGAGTAATGGTCACTTTCACATATTTGGCAAGAGATAAACATCCAAATGATGAATACACTGCTAAAAGCAATCAGCTTTGGAAGAGATTCTTCTCGCCAGTGTAGCTCTTCTTACTGGCTCACAACTGTCTTATTGATCTGCTGCACAGGAGCCCTATGGAACGGACTCTAGGTCCCAGGACTGTAAACTGTATGAGAGTAGAGATGCTCCGATGGAGCCCTGGTAGAACAGAGGTCATTTCAAGGTCAGCAGTTAAATCACGCCAGCCTCTACTCAGGAGAACCACAAGACTTTCAACTCCATAAAGGTTCTACCTTGTCCTACCTGTCTATTCTATGATAGTGAAATTGGACTTTGGTGAGAACACTTCATATTTCTCCCTTGGAATAATGAATAGTTGCAATCTGCTGGCCTTGATGTTACTAACCCACTACCTGACTAAAGCTTCATATGCTAGCATATCATGACAATGAGAATACTGGTCTGTATAACACAGGTCATATTATAGTTTTATTTGACATTATGCCAAGTAATAATTTCAACCTTATTTTCCACCAATTCCTTTACAAATTTCAGTACAATTTCTAGGCATTCCACTCAATATTTTTAATAAATTGCTGCTATATTGTGATTTATGGTCTATCCCTGAATTTTTGTTCTCAATCACTCTCTCATGTCTAATGATCACACCCCCTCCCCCCAGTGTCCCCATGCTATCCTCCAATCATAAGAATCTCAATTCATAACTTTTAAATACTTTATAAGATAAAAAGAGTTGCCTTTTCTTTAGTAGTATTATAGAATATTTTATTATCATATATTAATATATTTTGTCTATAGTTGCATACTATATTACCTTACATTATGATTATTCAATGCTTTGTTTTGAATTGTCTTACTTGTATAGTGCTTCTTGAACAGAAATATACACAATATTTTTTATCACATTAGTAGAGAGTTAGAAGGCCAGAAGTCCTAATTCAGAAAATTGATGAGGGGAAAAAAGTGTTTATTCATGTGAGCCGTAGAAGAAGAAACATGTCACTTCCTTATGTTACTTCTCTCCTTAGAGATCTCAATGTGTCTGGAGTCCACATTATCCTCCTCTGGGGATTGTTTGTTTATTTAACCCATTTTATACCTCATAAGAGATCATTCAATAGATTATTTTTCTAATATTGTCTCGTTACATTTTTTCCAAAGGCCTTAGGAATAGGGGTTAGTATTTACTACATATATTCCTGAGGGATGCATTTTAATCTATAGCAAAATTCTTAAATGTGAGAGACTTAAGGACAAGAACACCCTCTTCCTTGAAAGGACATTTTCTAAGTATAGCACATTTAATAACAACAAAAACATATCCATTTTTTCTTTTTTTATCTTTTTCAGGGGGAGGGTGTCCCCCACTACCACAAATTATGCAGTCGAGTTTCCCACATTTGGGGAAATCGCAGGTGTCGTCCCTTCCCAAGTGCAATGGATAAGTCTCACCCTGGGAAAACCACCTAAGTGATCACGGTATATCTTCCACCAGGAAGACATATCCATTTTAATGTGTATCAGAAAACTTGGTCAAAGCACTTGGTTGCTAATCAAAAGGTCTGCAATTTTAAGCCACTCTGTGAGTCAAAGAAAGGGCCACCATGAAAATCCTATTCAGCAGTTCTACTGTTTTGTCCCTAATCAATCAGAATTTACTTGATGAGAGTGGCTTTGTTTGGTTTTATTTTGTATATATGTTCTCAAATGTGTCATGTATTTCTCCTGCCTATTGTCTCATAAGAGCACTGACAAATGTAGCAGCCCCAAATAGCTACATTCCTTGCTCATCCCCATCACGTTGACAGCTACATTACAAAGATTCCAACCCTGAATTTGAAACACTAATGTATTCTCATAACACTGATTTGAAAAAGGATTGAATACTACAGGATTGAATACAGCCATGATTATATACCCTAATTTGTCTTTCACTTCAGATAGCACATTGAAGAGCACATGAACAATCTGTGGTATACCATTTTTATATTTGTAGCATTATATCAAATACTTTGTATGGGTACTATTCTTGTTCAAAATTATAGGCTTTGTTGTTGCTGGTTGGCCTTGAATTGGCTTCAATGTACAGAGGTGAAGAGAACAGATTCTTCTTTGCCATCTTCATGCTCAAACCCACAACTGTGTTGGCCACTGGGACTGTTGAGCCCTGTGCAACATGGGGCAGGGTGAGGAGAGGGTGTGGGCCGATGTTTCAACACCTATCTGTTTTGACCCACAGGTTTTATTAACTATTATTCTAAAGTAAAATTGTTATGTCATTTTTCCTAGGTCATTTTTATTTGAAAGGTCTCCTGAAGCTTATCCATGATGGATAATTTGATGATAATTAAAATAAAGAGACTGGAACGTCTAGAATTAAAGAAATGCAGAAACCACCACAATACAGTAAAATAAAAGACAGTAAATTCAAAATTTTAATATATCTAAATTTTATGGATCATAAAATCCATCAACTAAATTCTTAACCCCATTCTTATTCTTAATTTCCGAGAGCGGTCCCAAAAATTTTTTTTCACAGAGGCAGTGATAAGTAATTAGCATGGAAAGAAGGTTGAAAATCTGTATTTCATGTTTTTCCATTAATAAGAGTCATCATAGTTCTGAGGAGGTAAGTTATAATGTCCTTCTGATTCTTGGTTCACTCTCATTAACACTACCATATCCATCATGTGCTATGGATCCCTGCAGAAGGACACTCAGAAAAGAAAGCTAGCATTTGTGTGCTTTAAGTTGTACTGTTGTCAGTGAGAAATTGACCTTTCCCATTTTCATTGGTAGGAAAAGACAGTTCTATATCACTTAAAAATATGTATTTTAAAGACAGGTTCCCATCAGTTATACTCTATGAAAACGTTTTGACAACAGTCATGAGGCACCTTTCTCTGGAAAACCACAAGCAATTGTGTTGTCAGTATGAGAACTAAAAGCTTTTGGTTTAAACAGGAGCTATGGTTGTCGGAATCTTTCAGTTCATCAAATTCCAAGGAGTGAGCAAAAGGCAACGATTGTAGCTTTCACTGCCAAGCAGAGTGTGAATCATTTCTCTCCAGATTTTGAATATCCTTTTTTTAGCTTGGCAGCATAAAACAACCAACCTGAATGAAAAGAGATTTAGGCTGTTACACGAAGACAAAATGTAACCAGCATGTTCTAAAGTGCCTTCCTGAATCAGGACAACAATTTTATGCCTAATTGTTACTTCTCTAATTTGCAGCTAATTGATAACAGTGTGTTCACTGGATTTCTAAAGTTGAATAAACAAGTATATATCAAAAAGGCAGTGATTATTCAAAAAATCTCTTGCTATATGTTGTCCAATGCAAATTTTTAGAGAAAACATATACCTCCTTCTAGTCTTGATTAGATGAATTGATGCAATGGCTGCAAAAATTGGCTCAAATATGAGAACAATCCTGAGACGATGGCACACGTCCAGGTCCTGTTTCATTCTGTTGTACGTGGAGTCACTGTGGTTAGGCCCGACTCAATGGCACATAACAACAGTCCCTCTAATTTAAGACTCATGTGAGCCAAAGTGCTATGCATGTCTGCGTCAGTCCGGGTAGACTAGAGAAACAAATTTCAAAGCCACCCATGTGGATATAAGGAATGGGTTTATATTCAAGGGGAACAAGACATTGAGAAAACATCCCAGCCTAGTCCAGCTCAAAGTCACAAGTCAGATATTTGCCCATATGCCTGAAATCAGTCCATAAAGTCTCCTTCTGACTAGTGAAGTCACAGGTCGGTGGCTACAGAATCCTGGCACCGACAGGGGTCTCCCCATGTCTCCTCGCTTCCAGGGCTCAGGGTCCATCAACAGCATCCCATGGTGGCAGAAGCAACTCATCTCTGGAAGAGGCCTCCATGTGTCTGCCCCAGCCTCAGAGGTCCAGCTCCATCAGGGCAAAGCCATGTGGTTTCTCCAATGGCTACTTCTCCCAGACGCTGCCATTCTATGTTGCCTGTGATTAATCTCTGAAACGAACTCCCAACAACTGAGGAGGATAGCTTCTCATCTTCATGGGGGAAATATTGTGAGATTTCCTAGGAGTCTCAGGTGAAAGCCATGCCCACACAGAGGCCTCATTGCTTATTCAATGGCTATCTCCAGATTAACAGGCCAGACTCCACCCTTACATTTCAATCATAAAATTAACATAAGTATATGACTGCCAAAATGTCGTTGCTCTCCCTTTTCACTCTATTATAATCTCTAACTAATTTGTTACTGCTAAGTGTCATTGATCCACATTATCGTATCTGTATGTACATTAAAACAAAGGCACAGTTATAATATTCACTGTGGTAGAGACTGTTGTGGCAAGTAATTATGCAGGTCATATCTTTGTCGAAAATTTTCCTCTTCTTTACTGACCTTCAGATTTACCAAACACAATGATTTTTCTAGGGACCGGTCCCGTATACTGTGCAAAGTCTATGTAAGATAAAAAGCTCACGGTCTTCATTGCTCAGGAGAAACCCAGTGGAAATTCCACCAAGAAAGTGTGTTGATTCTCTGGCACTCAAAGTTCCAGGCATCCATCTTCACCAATACCATCATTGAAAGATATGTATAAAGTCATTTTTGTTCTTACCCATTCAAGGTCCAGTTTTTATATGCCTATAAAGCAACTAAATATATCAATACTTAGTTCAGGAATGTCCTAATCCAAAATGTGACACCTTTGCCTTCACCATTCAAAAAGTTTTGTGCAATTTTTTTTTCAATTCAATGCATCATTTGATTTCTGAACTGCTGTATCCATGGGCATTTATTGTGAATTCAAAAAATAAAGCATTTGACAACTTCAGACATTCTTCCATTTACCATGTTCTTGTTCATAGGTGAGTCGTGGTGATTTTGTTTTTCAGAATGTTGATGGCTAACTCATACTGAAAGCTATAGTCTTGGTCTTCATCCAGGAGTGTCACCTTCAGCAAAGAAGGTTGCATCATCTATATGCATCAGATTAAGAGATCTTCCACCAATTCTGATGCCATGCTCTTCTTCATACAATTCCATTAATTGCATTATTTGTTGAGCATAAGGATTACATAAGTATGGTGAAAGGGTTAAACCCTGTCTTCCATCTCTCCTGGTGTTAAAACACATGGTGCATTCTGTTCAATAATTGTCTCTTAGTCTGAGGAAAGAATCCATATGAACACAATTCAGTGTTTTAGAATGTCCATTTTTATATATCAAAAACAGAGGGAGAAATACTGAACCAAAAAGGATTATAAAAAACCAGCAGAACACTTTTGAAATCCCTCCTTAAAGTGGCAGAGAGCGGAGACACCAGAGGCCACAGCACAGAGACTGGGAGACAAGGCAAAGGAGCCAAGCTGAGGCAGAGTATAGAGGCTGTACCTCTGGGACTTGAGGTCAGGAGAATCGGAACAGCAGGAAGGCTTCCTCACACATGTAGGCAGGGGCTGCCTGTGCTTGAGAGGCGAAGGAACACAGACACAGACTCGACTGCTGGCTAAGGAGAGATGCTGATTTGAACCAATGTTTCCATACTTGCTATTGAAAGATCTTGACTATTGATAACTTATAGAATTCCCTAATGCTGCCATATATTGTCAGTTCTCACGGAGATGGAGCCAAGCCATGGTGCATTCTGGTACCACAGAAGGAAACTCTGCCTGGAGCTTTGCCCTTCTCACAAATATTCCAAGACTCGAGCCCACTGTTGCGGCCAAAATGTCAATCTATCTCCTTGAGGATCTCCCTCTCCCTACCTGCCCATCTATCAAACCCTCTATGGTGTGCCCCGACAGCACACCAAAATATGTTTTAAAAAAAAGTCTTGTTATCCTTACTGTAAGGAGCATCCAGGCCACACCTCTTTCCAGACAGATCAGTCTCTTCTTTTTGTAATCAATGCTATTCTCTGTATTTCCCAGCACCGCATTTCAAATTCCTTCACTCTTCTTTGATCTTCTCGGGTCAACCTCCAAGTTCGCGTGCACTTGATGCAATGGAGAAAACCAAGGTCAGGCCCACCTCACAAAAACAACACCCTTGCTCTTCAATCCTATAAAGAGTTCCTTTGCCTATTTACCTAGTGCCATGTACGTTTTGACTTCCTGACTTCTGCTTCCATTAGTGTTGCTTATGGGTCCAATCCACAATCCTTCCACCTTTTCTCCATTTATCATGCTGGAGATTTTGGCCCAGTTGTGAGGATTTGGGTCTTCTATACATTGAGATGTAATCCATATGGAAGGTTAGAATCCTTGATCTGAATAAACAAGTGCTTCAAGTCCTCACTTTTAGAAGCAAGATTGAGTCCTCTGCATATTTCAGCCTTCCTCCAACATGGTGTGACATTCTTCACACAATCCTGAAACTCTGAACAGTTACTCACCATATAGAGTGAATAAGTTTAGTGAGAGGATCAAACTCTGAGGAACACCTTTCCTGATTTTAAACCAGGCTCTCTTCCCTTGTTCCATTCACAGAACACCTCTTAATCACGTGCATATTCCACATGGGCACAATGCAGTTTTCTGAAATTATGATTCTGATCAAGGTATTATCCATAGTTTGCTATGATTCACAGTCAAATGTGTTGGAGTATTCAATTAAAAAAATTAAGTATCTTTATTTTATTTTCTGCTTTCAGTCAAGTTTATTCCATGTTCCATTCTTAATCCTGCCTGAATGTTCTTCAGCAAAACTGCTTTGGCATGTGATATCGGTGATAATTTTTATAGTTTGAGCATTTATTTGATCAATTTTTTTGGAATGTGTAAAATATGAATATTTTCCAGTTGGTCAAGTACATGTCTTCTAAAGCTTCTGGGAGAGACAAGCAAGTATTTACAATGATTATAAGCTTGTTAAGTAGCTCAGTACATATTTCATCAATTCTGATGCCTTCTTTTTAGCTCATGCTTTCAGGGCAGCATCAACTTCTTCCTTCAACACCATGGATTCAGGGTCATATGCTACTTACTGAAATGGTGGAGTGTTAACTAGCTATTGTTGGCACAGCAACATCCCTAGTACACCCTATAATTGGGAGCTTTATCTTTGAGTTCTGTGTGTCCTTTAGAATGAATAACCAAGCCTGGCAGAAGAGGAGAATGTCATTAGAAAAACAATTGGCATCAGGGTAACATAAGGAACTATGGTGGGTGAAGGCATGGCTGACCTCAGCCTGGGTCAGAACAAAGCCCTTTTGTGTTTTGCACTCAGAGAAAGTCAGTTGTGGCCTCCATGCTGTTTACACATAAAATAATGCTCTTCAGTGTCTCTACATATTTGATGCTTTATTATCTCCTCTCACACATTGACTTGGTGATGCCATTCAAGTTCGTGGTAACAATTGAAATGTATCTTAACATGATGTACACATTTGCATTTCTAAATCTACTTTTTATCTGAAGCCCGTGCTTCCAGAACCGTCTGCCAACTAAAATTTAGTAGTTATATGCTAGTTTTAGCAAAGACCAACCCTTCTAGATATTTTAAGCAGAGAGTGTTTCTGTGCAGGGATCAGTTGCTGTTAGGTAAAAAAGAAAATTATCATGGAAACTCAAAGGCATCACCCTAGAAATCATAAGATAATATCTTTAATTCAAGAATTTACAGCTGTAGGTATAATCCTATTTCAGGATCTGCCATAGAAAAACCCAAGGACTGACAACTTTGCTTGATTGGAGAAACAGTTAGTAAGCAGGAAAGATGGTCTCCCTTCAGCTCACATCTGCATTTTAAATGAAATATGAGTGCTTCTAATTGGAGGCACCTTTTTGGCATACAATCTGAGAAGTGAAGAAATGTAGAAGGGCTTTTTTAGTTTGTAGCACTTTGATTGGAAGTAGAATTTTCACAAGAAGTTTAGTCCCAACTCTGAGTGGAAAAGCAGCATTCATGAGAATGACATGGATTTCTCTGTCCAAATACTCAACATCAGAACACCTCATGCCCCCCAAAAAAGATATTGCCCATATGAACTGCTTAGGATCAATGATTTCTCCTTTTGACCTCAAAACTATACAAGAATGTGCGTTGCTGTCATGTGACCCTCAGTTAGTTCAGACTCATAGCAATGCTGGGAACAGCAGAAAGAAACACTGACAACCCATGTGGAATCCTCGTGATTGTGTTATTTTAGAACCCGTTTTTGTAGCTACCATAACAATCCATTTATAGAGTGTCATAATCCTTTTCAGTGACTGTCCAGTTTACCAAACATCATGTTCTTTTTTAGAAGCTGGTCTCTCTTGATAGCATGCCCAGGTATGCAAGACAATGTCTCTGCATCTAGTTTCTAAGGATCATTCTGGCTTTGCTCTAAGGAACAGTCGGGCTGTATACGTGTACAGATTTGCTCATTTGTCTAGCAATCCATGGTACATTCAGTATTCTTTTCTCGTTCCATAATTCAAAAATTAATTAGTATTCTGTATTTCTTATTCAATGCCCAATGTTCACATGTATAAGGCAATTGGCAAAATCATGGCTTGAAATAAGCATGCATTAGTCTTTCAAGTGACATCTTTGTCCCTCTAAACTTTAAATAAATTTTGTACATATTGTTCCAGGGTCATACATCCTTTGATTTGTTTGATTGCCCCTTTCTTGAGCATTTGTTGTGGAGACAAGTAAAATAAATTCTTAACAAATTCAAACTTTACTCAATTTATCCTGACTTTGTTAATTAGCTCAGTTGTTTGGATTTTTGTTTTCTTTATAATTAGCTGTAATTTGGACTGTAGCCCGCAGTCTTTGATTCCTCCTTGCTTTTAGGAAGTACGACTTTTCATCTTCATGGTAAAGGTTGTCAATAAGTGGTCTTCCAATCCTGATGCCTTCATATTCAAAAAACCAACCCAGACTCACTTCCTTTGAGCACAGTGGGATGAGAGGCTTTTTGAGCAAGGTAGAACTGACCTTGTGGGTTTCTGTGACAGCAACTCTTTATGGGAGTAGAAAGCCTAACTTTTCTCCCATGAATTAGATTGTGATTTTGAACTGCTGATCTTGCTGTTAGCCCAACTCATAACCCAATACACAACCCGGGCTACTTTCATGTAGTCTAACTTTTTGTATTATTTGCAGGCACATGGGCTGAATAAATATTGTGAAAGGCACCCTAATATATATCATTCTTGATCGCTACTCAGGCAGTATGCTCTTTTTTTGATAAAAACATTGTCTCTTAGTCTATACACAGGTTTTTAAGGAACATACTTAAGTGGTATGGAATTCCCTTTATGGGTTGTGTTATCTACAGTTTTTTAAAATGATCCACACATTTGAATGCCATCCATAGTTTAAAAAATAGGTAAGCACTTTTCCTGTGTTCTTTGTTTTCTTCCAGGAATTCTGACATCAGCAAAACTGTCCTTTATTTCAAGGTCTCTTCATTCTGGCAGCTTTCTCTCAATGTAGCACTGCAGCCATTAAAAAAATGTACCTCCAGCAAAAAGTAATTATATATGATAATAAAGACAATTTTCAATAAGTTATGCAGTCTCTTGTGCTACTATTCTTTGGAAACATAGCTTGCTTCCAGTCAGTTAGTCAGGTAGATGTCTGCCAAATTTGTTGGTGTACCTTAGTGAGGGTTTTCAATGCAGCACCAGATTTTTAAACATCTTAATTTATAGTTAATTCTAAATCCATGCCTTTCATTGAAGTGTTCAATAGAGCTCCAACATTTTCCTTCAATATAAACAGTGTCTTGATTATATGCACTCCCTTGAAATGGTTGACTGTAACCCCATTATTTTTAACAGAATGACTTTATGTATTACTTCCACAATATTTGGGGCCTTTATATACTGTTCAACATTTTATTCATGTGGTCCTACACCATTACAATTCAAGACTTGATTTTTCCCCCCAGTTATTTAGCTTGAAATGTCTTGAGCAGGTTCTCCAGTCAGGGTTTCTAAATTCAGTTCTTTGCACATTGCACTACACTCTGCGACTTTGGCTTCTCATACTCTCTGTTGCAATGATTTGATCATCTGTTTTTAGTTCATTGCATTTCAAAGATTTTTATTCTTTTCCTACTTTGAATAGCATTGGATAAATATGTTTTATCAATTGTGACCTTTAATTATCACCCACATTTCTTTTTGCCTCTGTATGAGAGTCTACCAATATGCTTAATACCTAATTTGGAGCAGGATTAGGGTTCACTGGTAATTTTTTATGGCTAAAATGAAAAAACAAAAATTATTCTCAATTAAGATGAGCATAAAAATGACATTATTTCAACTGTTTTTTATGTTAGGTGTTTCATGTGCAATTGCAATATATACCCATCTAGTGCACATTCTCATTCTCTACGTTTTTTTATGAATAGTTAATTTATATTAAAATTCAATTTAATAGCTTTGTAGCTTATAAGAGGAGTCCTGTTGGCATAGTTTTTATGCATTGGGATGCGATCCATAAAGGTAACAGTTCTAAATATCTGATGCCCCTTGAGAAAAAGAGGGGCCTTCTACTCTCATCAAGACTTACAGTCTCAGAAACTCACAGGAGCAGTGAGCCTTTCCTGGGTCACTGCCAGTAAGCATGGATTCAGTGACAGTGAGGCTTTTGTTTTAGTTTTTGGAGTAGCATATAAGGTATCTATATAGCAATTTGTAGAATTGACTCTTCAAATGCCCACAGTCATTCCATGGAAAAATCATGTGGCAATCTCAATCCATATATATCTCAGATTTGAAAGCCCTATAGGAAGGTTCAGCTTATCCTTTAAGATTGCCATGAATCAGAGCTCACCAGACAGAAAGAGTGTTGTGCTGTTGTTGTTTGATATCTAGAGGATTATTGTGCTGAACAAAGAGGGTTATAAGGGGTGGAGTTAAGTTTTGATCAAGGAGATAAAAGATAGGTGGTCATGGAAGCCAAGTTGATACGAAGCATTTTTTTGGGGTGGTGGGTGGGAGAGCATCACTGCCCTCTGGTGGTCGTGGGAGCTACCCAGCGCTGCTCCTGAGAGCCACGGCTGGATTTGAACCGCCAAGCCCCCAGGCCGCAGTTCCGCACCCAACCACTTATGCCACCAGGACTCAGCCCGATAGGAAGCACTTTAATGATGGTGGAATATATCATAGATTATCAGGAGAGCAGCTGATACAAAAGGAAAGAAATAGATGATCCTCTGGAGAGTCTAGAGGGGTCTTGAAAGACAGATGCACACCCATTTTCATTTCAGTATTATTCTCAATAATGAAAAGGACATAAACAACCTAAGTGTTAATTAATGGAGAAATGAGTAAACAAACCAGAGTACATTCAGGCAATGCAATGGTACACAAAATTAACAGATATTGAAGAATCATGAAATATAGAACATGGATGAAACTGAAGGACATTATGCTAATGGAAATGCCCATTACAAAAAGATGGTCAGTTTCACACTTTGTGAGTCTGTTACTCAAAAAAAGTCAGGAAAAGTTTTCAATAGTGAAAGGGTCATTTTTATTGTAACCACAGAAAGAAATTAAATTGATAACTAGAGAGTATGTATTAACGTGGGTAATGAGTGAAGGGAAAAGTAAATTACAGTAAGGGAAAGGTTATCACAACATGACCAAGAAAATGAAACCCACTAGGAGGCACAGATTATATGAGGGTGAAAAGCAACAAAGACAAACACTATTACAAATGTAATTCTGAAATCATATAAATAACCAACTTTGAACTTGGAGTAGCTGTATAGTTACAAATACGAGCTGAACAAACACGGGCACGTGAAGAGAAGTACAAAAATGATGGAATATAGGTAGGCCTAAAAAGGTATATAAAAGACATTTCTACATATGAGTATTTGCCCATATATTCAAGTATATCTTAGAGTACTACCTTACTGCTGCCATTGAGTCACTTCTGATCCTAATGATCTTCTGTACTGTTTCCATGGCTGCAAATCTGTAACGGAGCAAATAGCTTCAGGGTCTTCCCTTGTAAAGACTGAAAATTTGTTCTTGGCTCTTTTTTTCCCTTAAATTTCACAGATTTGGATGTCACACAGTTCAATAGATAAGTCATATTTTTAAAGTTGTACAGTCATCACTGGAATCAAATTTAGAACGTTTTCTTCCATATCACCCTCATTGTCAATAGCTGTTCAATATTTGCTCAGTAACACTGCCTTAGAGCATACAAGTAGAGCATACTCTCTGTCATTGAACCAAGTCTGACTCATAGTGGCCTGTATGACACAGCAGGACTTCCCCTGTAGGTTGAAAAGACTGCAAATCTTTTTTTGTTTTGTTTGGTTTGGTTTGGTTTTTTGGAGGGGGCATCACTGCCCTCAAGTGGTGGGAGTAGGAGGCCCAGCCTTTGCTCTGTGGAGCTGGAATCGAACCTCCGTCCCAGTGGGCCGCAGTCCCAAGGACAACCACTATGCCACCGGGGCTCAGTCCAAGATTGCAAATCTTTATGGGAGTAGGGAACCTCCTCTTTTTCCCAAAGAGGGACTGGAAGTTTCAACTTCTCACTCTTGGGATTAGTAGACCAACATGCAATCCACTGAACCACAAAGGTTTCTAGGATATTAAAAACTTATGAATAGACATTTGGGATGCAACGTTTAGTCTCTTCCCATCCAGATCCAATATCAAAGACTAAAGAAAGCAATTACTGAGGGGGTGAGGGGAGGAAAGACAATCACAATCTACGTTTCTTTGAAACATAAGAACTAAGTGCTTTCTCTCTGAGCAGGATCACAATTACAAGACCCTCAAAAGATTGATAAGATGTGGTATAAAACTCAAAATCATTAAAAGAAAGAGTGAATATACTCATGTGAGAGAGATTGTTAGAACCTGTGAACTATGGCCCTTACCTCTCTCTCCAGCATGGAACGAAACCCTCATGGGAATTAGCTTTCTAACCAGCTACAGTTCTAGAAAGTGAACAATAATGTCAAGAAAAAAACTTACTCTTTAGGATTATGAGCCATATGAGATCACAAGGGCAGATTTTCTAGGTAACAAAGCTCAGATTTCAGAGTGGTGGAAAAGAAAGATGAATGAAAATGAGAAGGGAGTGGGAAAAATGTAGCTACTTTGAGGGATTCCAACCAGTAGATTGAAGCATAATGGGCAGATGTCAGTGAATGGGAAACCAAACTGTTCTGTAAACTTTCATCAAAACTACAATAAAGAGCTTTAGAAACACAAAGAAAGAAAGCCCAATTAAGAAAAGACAGGATTGTCCTCCATGCTGTGTGCTCGTCAATGGAAAAATAGTATTAATCCAACCACAAAAAAAATGTTTAGAACCCAGTAAAATATTCACCACCTGTTGATGAGACATATGCACAGCAAGAAATGGCGATTGGTGTGTGAATTTATTTGTCATTTTTATTTTCTCTCTTGAAAGAGCAGTTTCTTGAAAGCTACTCATATTTATGTTATTATGAATTGCTTCTAATTTTCTAAATTGAGTTTGTACTACTTTTGTGATTAGGACATAAATCAATAAAATTGGACAATGTAGATATTGGTAACAAGGCTAAATAGCAGATGGAACAAAATGGAAGAAAAATTTGTTAAAATTTCCTCTTTCTAATTTGATTTAAAATTTCTCCTCTAATTTATCAAATAAAGCTCTGAAATAAGATTTAATTACATGAATGCATTAAAGCTCACCTCCAGAAGAACAAGGATCTGTGCACAAATCAATTCTTAAAGAAGCAATAGTTTGCAATGTCGTCTTGATTTCTAATGCCATTCTTCAAGTATCCTCAATATAAGCTCCATCAAGTTCAACACTTTATTAAAAATGTGATAGTTTCACTGACATATGATTCATATGTCATACGATTCAATGATTTGCACATATAAAAAGAGTTGTGCAATCTTCAACACAATTTTATAAATTTGTTTTCATTCTTTTAGACATGATTGGTGGCTCTATATAGCACCTTAATATCCCTTTAAATAACCCTATAAAAATTTAACCCAGTTGGTGTCTCTCTAGTTTTACGTATCCTTGATGACAGGAAAGAAGGTGAAGGGACACATCAGACAGTGGACAATACAACAAAGTAATGATAATTTGTAAATTATTAAGGGTTCGTGGGGGAGGAGGAATGGGGATGGAGTGGAAATATGGGGAACTAAGTAGAAGGAGGATGTTTTGATATTGATGAAGGCAACAAATGTGCAAATGTGGTCTGCATACAATTGCATTGATTATGATAAGAGTTGTATGAGACCCCGATAAAATTATTTAATTAAAAAATTAAAAAGCAGGATGGCAGTGGAAACCCAAAATACATTTATGGTAACTCTACAGGAAATAATCCTCCAGCGATCTCTCTCTCCATAATTGAGGGTGGGATGAGCTTGATAACTACACAGAGTGCTTTGGAGAGATGATTATAGAAGACAAAAGTGATGAACCTGGCTTGAACAATTAAAACTTTGTCAGCTAACCACCCCCTGCCCCACCATGCACACTGAATCTGATCTGGTATCAGGGGGTGGTCAGTCCTCTGATATACTTACAGCAAGGGTTCGACAGACAGCTGTGCAGTGACAATTATTATTTATTACAATAATGATATAGAGATCATGACAGAGAGAGAAAGTAACAATAAGAGTCAGACATACATCACATCAGGGTATCATGCTCACCTCCACCCCGTATGGTGATCCTTGTGGAGATGGAGAGGGAACGGGAGTTACATGATGAGGGTGAGAAGCCAAGAGTGTCCGATGCTCAGGGTGAGCAGCGAGGGTCAGGAGTGAGGGTCATGAACATTAATTTTCCCCATTTAAGTAGCCTAACAGGGGACACCCATTTCTCTAGACACCTGTCAGAACATGCTGCAATCGGGGCCTGTCTTAAGGGCTATCATATGATAATGGTTTAGGGATGCCTCATAACTAAGCGGAGAGGAATGTGATAAGGAGAGACTTCAGACTACTAGGGGTAGGTGAACAAGTTTACATTGTTAGGGGTCATTGACAATGACTCTTGAATCCCACCCATAGGCCTCGAAGAAGCAGATCACTATCCTAACTTGAGTCATGCAAAGCCCTCATAAAATTGGGAGTTTCAGTGAGGATGACTAGTACACTAAATGTTGGTAAATTGCTTGTTTACTATTTTAGAGTATAATAACTGTGGGAAAGTTCTGTCTTCATCCCACAATCTGGTTTTCAACATTTTCTCTATTTTTGTCTTTTTATTTGTTCATTTGTGGTTTATCTCAGCGGTATTGTGTCCTTATGGGTCACCCTCCTGAAATTGTTACTTGTTTTTTGGTCAGTGAAAACCAAACCAGTCTCCTATAGAGGCAGCAAGTAGGGGTGGGGGGACATACTGAGGGAGGGGCAGGTTGAAGGAGACCATGTCAAGTAGTCCAGTAAGGAAAAGAGTGTTTGGGAAAGGATTGTGGGAGCATTTGTACAATACTGATTGACATCATTGAACTATAAGGTAATATGATATGTATCATGTTATCATATATATTAGCTCCCAATCAACAATGCTTTTTTACCAATATTTTTTAAAGAAGAAAATGTCTAGAACCAAACACCAACAATAATAACAAAAAGGGGGATCACAATAAAAGTAATGAAAAGTAGAACATATTTAAAAGGGGTCAGACAGAAGAATAAATAATAAAGTGCTTAATTTTAGCCTACCTATATCAGCATGAATGCAGTCTTTAATGAACTCTGTCTGATAACCAGGCTATCATATTTTTGGTAAACAGGCTGAAGGTATTCTCTGGAGGCTTAATCCATGTGTGGCTCAGCAGACTGATTTTGGGCTTTCACTTTCATCCATAGAATCCACAATTCAGGTTATCAGAATTTAAGTTCTAATACCATTCTTACCCCAGCCTTGAATTTTTAAACCTATAATCCTTGAAGCACACATTTGGTGCACTTCTTCTGTGAGACCTTAGTTAACACCTCATTTAGACTGGCTGTTTAGACAAGCCTTTACAACTTCAGACATTATTCTCAGACATTATTCTGTCTGAGATCTGGGCACTATCTGTTTTTTCACTAGACTTTGCTATAGCCCCCATATCTTCAGTAGTTTCTTCATGAAGGCAAGTTTGGAATAGAACCACAATTGAAGAACTAACTGTTCTTGGATTAGGGCTACCAGTTAGGGCACACTCACCATACATCCATATATCTATGGATTGTATAGTTGTCCCTGGTCCACTTTAGAGACATCATTATCATTTTTTGAGGAACATTAGAAATCAACATTATAGGATATATGGCAAAATTTTATTGATGGATCCTTAGTTGAGCCAATGATATAGAATTTAAGATTCTGTTGAGAAAAGGAAAATACACATGTATAGGACAAAATTTTACAGTAAAATAGATGGGTTGTGGATTTGTACAGCTTAAAAACTTGACTGGCTACAATTTACTCATATAATGAAGGCAGGAAATAAGGCAAAACTTACAAAATTTGCCTCATTCACAGAATTTGCCTGCTAGACTAAAACATGCCATAACGAAGCACAGAGAATACGAACAATGCAAATATATGGCAGTCTTGAGTTGCCATTTATTGTGAACCTTTAAACTAAGAGAAATGAATCTTAAGACACTTCTATCATGATGATATTAGGTGTTTAGTCTATGCCTAAAGAACTGAGAGTGCTGCAGTCCTAACAAGTAAATTGATCAAATACCATTAATTTTCTAAAACTACTGTCAACTCAAGAAAATTTATAATCTTTAAAGTTTTTTAAATTATAAAAAAAATTCATAAGAAGCTAATGACTGAGACTCATAAAATCGCCCTTGTTTGAATGACTTCATTACCATGGTGAGGAAAATTTTCCTGATAAAGCTTTCCCATTGGTTTTTCAATTAAAGATTTGGGTAACTTCTTCAAAAAACTATCATAATATCTAGATGTTATTGTTCTTTGGAACTCCAGAAAATCAAACATGAAAATTCCGAGGACCCAAAGTTATTGTCTTGAGATTATTGTCACTAGGCTACTTTCACTTCTAGGGAGCAACTCACTGATCGGGCTTCATCTGCAGGAGCCTCCTGGACAAGACAGGATTAATATGCTGCTAGAATTCTTCTAAGAACCATTTCAGGATCTTGTTCCTTCTTTACAATTTCCATTGAAAATCTTGCTCTTATTTGCTGGTGTTGATCTGAGTGCAACAATGTTGGCTTCAACAAGGAAAATTTTGCTCGGATTTAATTTTTCAAATCAGAAATGAGCTAGCTGACAAAAGACGTATTTGTGGTGCTATCATTTCTACTGTTAATTATCAATCTTCTGAAAATAGGACCTAACCAAGATGAGTTACTTGCTTTCTAAATTTACGTGGATGATTCATCTCTGCAGGTTGCATCTTGAACCTTTTATCATCTCATCTATTTGTTACTGTTAACAATCCTATGGGGTATGATAGAAATGCCCCTGGATTTCCAAGACAGTGATTCACTATGGGAGGAGAAAGCCCCACCTTCATCTTAGTTGGTGGTTTGGAACTGCTGCACTTGCAGGATACAGGACAATGCATAACTCTTATGTCACAAAAATTGACTCAATGGCAGTGAGGTTTTTGTTTTTGCTTTCCCATATGTTTAAGGCTGATCTTTTTGCATAATTGTGTTAAACAGGTTTCACTAGAGAAAGAAAACCAGGACACTTAGGATTAGATGATAGATAGATATAAATGTTATAGATGCAGATGTAGAGATAGAGATACATACAGCACAAAGGAATAAAACAATTAATTAGTCCATACTGAGGGCTCAGTTCAACTCTCTTTCATGGATCAGTCAATATATTGGAAGTCCTTCAACTCATGAGGACTGCTGGGACCAAGGTCAAGGAGGCAGGCAGATGGGTCTTCCCAAGGACAAGCAGCAAACAGCAGGGCAGGGCAGCAACTCAGAAACTTAGTGAAGTTGGCTCGGATGGTATACCAAATTCATGCCAGGCAAGCTGATCGGATCTGCCAGTCTCATGCTCACGCTAAGTACACACCAGCAGAGGGGCAAAGCAGGTCTCAAAGGAACCACAAACTCTATGATATGATCCACGGCTTGGCCATCAAAGGTAGTGTAGCTAACAAGTTGTGGCAGACAACTAGCTAAAGAGGCCACACACTGGTCAGGTTACCAGAGAGCAAAAGAGTGAAGCATGGAGCTTGCTGGCTCATTTATCTCTTTGTCCCCAAACTGTGACCTTATTTATCCCACATGTTCCTATTGGCCAGGTTGGCACAATAAACCTTTCTATCAAGGCATCACCCCATTAAATTATTTGTAAAACATCAGTGATCTCACCATTTTAAAATCCAAAATGTACTTGCTTCAATTTTGGCAGAATTCACGGTGCATGAATAGCAGTTGCTTTTAAAGTGAGGCTTTATTGTTGTTAGTGTCTCAAACTAGATCATACTGAGACATGTCATAACAAGGTAAGATAAGTTTATTTTCTTTGAAAAATGGATCAAATCCAATCACTCTATATATAGATATAGATAGATGGCAATGGTGATATATCAATAGGTCGATAGGTGATGATAGATAGATCATAGATAGATAGATAGATAGATAGATAGATAGATAGATAGATAGATAGATAGATAGATAAGATATAGATAGATAGGTAGATGATAGTTAGAAAATAGACCCCTTGCAAACCCTCTTATTCCCTGAGAGGTCATAAATCTAGGAGCCAAAGGAAACTGACAGACGTTTCTTACTACAAGCAATGCCAACTTTTGGAAGTGTTGTTTATTCTTGAACCTCGGATGAAAGTTTTGTTAGACATGCATCGAAATTGCTTTGGATGCTCTTTAAGTTCTTCATCTTGTTGAGATAACATCGCTGACCAGTAAGACTTGAACTTTTGCAAATGAATGTTGAATGATGCCATCATTCTCATACTTTCTTAAAATCTTAATCTTTCACAATTTTAATATAAATCACATATCTTATCATTATCTGTGCCATTTGAAAATTCCTTTTACATATCCTACATATAATAATATATTTAAAGAGATTTCATTTGAGTACTGAAAGTTCAGGTATGCATGACTTATGGTCCACAATACATTCTGTGAAACGAGTACGATGTGACTCGGACTTTATGGGAGAACAGTATTAAAACCTTGGGAGAGCCCACCTCTGTTTATCCTTGTGACTGTTGCTTCTGTAGTGGCTGGCTACCAGAAACTTGACAGGCAGGGTGGAATTGATCTTAGCTCAAAAGGGCTTCAGAGTTGGCGAAAACAAGTGAGGATGTACTCTAGTACACCCAGCCCAGCCTGGGAGGCTACCTTATCTCTGTCTCCGAGCCCCAACTACCTCCCTTCCTCCCACCTGCCAGTGGGAAAAGCCTGAACCCTAAGCCATGTCCTGTATCTCAATTGTCTTTAACTAGACATGATCCTTTGCTCTAAGAATCTAAAGAGATCCTTGAAGCCTCTTAGGAAAAGTAATAAACAGCTGGAGAGCTATTTTCAATTAAAAAAAGAAGAAAGGTTGTGGGACTACAGGCACATAAGAAGGACATTGAACAGCTGTTGAGCAATTCATACCTGTCTATATTTCTCTGAATCACATAATTTAAATGTATTATTGGCATGTCACTGCTTAAATGAATTTAATGAAAATTACTAGTATACTACAAATTACATAACCCAGCAACAAAAAAAAATACTCCCTCTTCCCCCGTGAATCCCCTCAGACAGTAGACCAGGGATAAAAATAGCTTTGCTAAAAGGCATAATGCATTGGAAAGCAAAAATAATATGCTCCTTGGAGGTAAAGTTACGCGGCATTAGTTTTACAAACTTTAGACCTGTTGTCAAGGGAAACCAGTTCCTGGACAAGGACATCAAGAATGGTAAAGTAGAGGGACAGTAAAAAAAAAATGAAGGGCCTAAAAAAAATGAATTGGCCTGTTGATTTCTACAATGAACTGAACCATAAGAATGGTATGAAGATGGCAAAGAACTGGGCAGTGTTTGCACAGGGAACTCTGGGTCAGAGCCAAACGGAGCTTCCTCTAACAAGAACAACATTTATCATTTGAGTGACAAGTGACCTCTTTCTCATATGACTGTACATTCAAAAACTCAGAACTATTTTGAAATGGAAACTATCTGCACATAGTACAGTATATTTAGTTATATAGTATATTTAGTTATATATTTAGTAATATAGTGCTGTATATTTAATTATACAAAGTTGAACAATATAACAAGAATATATTGCATTTTCCCTATGTCTCACTTCATGAAACCTGAATCCAATATTCTCAGAGAACAGAGCGTAAGGTAACTAATCTCACTTGTATTTTATTTTTGTAGTTGTTAGATGTCATCGAGAGGATTCTAATTTAAAAGACCCTAAGCATGACAAGAGAAAAAAAAATAACACATGCTCCTAAATCATCTTCTTGTTTGTGCTGATTGACACAATAACTGCAGGCCTGTCTTTTTTCCAGACCCTCACCTTTGTCAAGCATGAAACTCTTCTCCAGTCCTTGGTCCCTGCTAAGAGCATTTCTAAATAGATGAGAAGAGTGATGGCCATTCTCAAGTCTCAGGATTATTCTTGCTGTCTTTCATCCATGAAAAATGTGTTTGTTCTTCTGGCAGTCTGTGTTATGTTCAATATTCTTCTCCAACAGCATTCTTTAAATATATCAAGTTGCTTTGGGTCTTTCTCATTCCCTGTCCAACTTTATCACGTGTGTGATGTGATGGGATAAGTCATTGAGTGGTGGGTGACGATCTTCAAAGTTCTTTGGTCTGTAACACTTAAAAGAAGTTGTGTGGAACTGAATCACACTGAACCAAACTCACAGTCACAGAGTCTTTGCTGATGCATAGTGACTCTCTAGGATACAGTAGAACAACCCCTATGTCCTTGTGCACAAGACGGTGATTCTTTTTTTAAAAGCTCATTTTATTTGCGGCTCCAAATGGACTTCTTGGTTTGTTTTTTGGGGGGGGCATCACTGCCCTCTGGTGGGAGTAGGAGGCCCAGCCTTGCTCCTGGAGAGCTGCTGCTGGATTTAAAGCACCAGTTCAGTGGGCTGCAGTCCCGCACTCAACCACTATACTATCGGGGCTCAACCTCAGTAATTCTTAAAAAAAAATAGAAAGCGCCATCTTTCTCCTGAGGAAGGGCTGGCAGTTTTGAATTTCGGACCTTGCTGTTAGCTGGCCAACATATAACCACCGCATGACCAGGGTTCCTTTGAAACAGAAGAGCAAGTATTAAATAAGCATATAAAATAAAATCATATAAGATATTGAAGACAGAAGAGACATGTTAATATGGTAAACTAATTCATTCATTGTATTTTCTATTTTGGAGAGTAGGAGAAGAGAGGAAATACTACTGGTGTGTTCTGATAAGAGAAGGACTAACTTTTTTTTTTTTAATGTATACCAGTTGGAAATAATGGAGCTAAATGATGCCAGGTCAACACAAACCTAATTTTCTATTTTCATGAGGAACAGATGGTGTGGATGGACACGAAAATTGGATTCATAGGGGGAAAATGGTTTAGTTTGGCAATTTTATTTTAGGAAATATAATTGACAAGCTAGATTGCTCAGGCATTTTGAGAATGTTCTCCCACTGATATGGTTGATTAAGGGGTGATCATGACTACATCTGCAAGCTGTTGGAGAACAGCTAGTAAGCTCCCTTTGGTAAAATATTTTCCCTGACCATCTAGATTTGTGAAGCAAGTTTCTGAGAATTTCCATTGTATTTCATTTTAATGAAAGTTTAATGAACAAGGAAAAAGCAACATTTAATGAGTTGAAGTAAGAAAAACATTACACTGTATGAGGTCTGTGGAATATTTCTTTACAGAATAAAATAGAGTAAGAAAGATGACAGCCAATGCTATTTTGAACAAAATTTTCCCTAGGAAAAAAATCTGATTTCTTTTTAAATAGTGAAAAATAAGTATATCAAAGAGGTTAATTTTTTTATTTGGAAATAAGATAATTTTGTTTAAATGAAAAGTAAATCTGAAGGACGAAAAATTTCAAATTGAGATTTGAACTTTATTTCTAGTTAAAATTTTTGGACTGTGGAAAATGTGAAGGAAGTATGAGAACTAAACTATTATCTTTAAATATGAGTGTGTGCATTTTATCCATATTGTATGCATTTATATTTTATATATGCAAATGTCCATGTATTAGAATAACAGTCTTGTAAATTTAAGTTTATAGTAAGACTTTCTATGATATAAAGACAGCCTCCAGTTTTGTGTATTTTTCTTTAATCTACAGTTTCATCATTAGATCTTAAAAAATTAACATGAAGGGAAGAAATAGCATATTTCAAAAAACTATAATTCAATCTAAAAGAAGACAGCAAATGTTACCAGAAAAAAGAATTGTCATGTAAAATAGAAGTAGCATGAAATAAAGTGTCACTAATAATTCACAAGACAAACACCAGCACATGCAACAGTATTTATTAATGTGTGTAAGTAAGTTGGGAACATCTGAAGAAACATGAAAAGAAGATGCAAGGAATATACAGGTTTATGTTACCATAAAGAACGAGTCAACATCCTTCGACCTCAGGATATAACATATGATCAAGAAACAATGGTGCTGAAGAAAGAAGCCCAAAGTGCACTGAGATGATTATATTTTAATCATTTTACATGATCAATACATACATCAATTGTATGCAGACCACATTTTTACATTTGTTAGCATCGTCATTCTTGAAGCATTCTCCTTCAACTTAGGGCCCCAGTATCAGCTCCCCATATTTCCCCTCCCTCTCCACTCCCCATTCTCCATGAACCCTTCATAATTTACAAATTATTACTATTTTGTCATATCATCCACTGTCCAATGTGTTCCTTCACCCATGTTCCTGTTGTCCATACTGCAGGGCAAAGGTTACACAGAGATCCGTGTAATTGGTTTCCACTTTCTACTTCACATTCCCTCTACTCTCCCGATATCACCACTCTCACCACTGGTCTAGCTGGAGAATTCAAGGATCATCTGCCTGAATTCCCCACGTTTCTGGCACCCAGTGTACATCCCCTGGTCTAGCGGGATTTGTAAGGTAGAATTGAGATCAGGAGAGTGGGTGGAAGAAGCTTTTAAGAACTAGAGGAAAGTTGCATATTTCATTGCTGCTACACTGTACCTTGACTGGCTCTTCTCCTCTTTGTGATCCCTTTGTATTGAGATGTCACTTCACCTACATTGCAGGGCTTTGGGTCTCCAATCTGTACTCCCCTTCATTTATAAAGATACAATTTTTAGTTCTTTGATACCTGATACCTGATCCCTTGAAAACCTCATGGTCAAAAAGGCTGGTGTGCTTCTTCCATATGGGCTTTGTTGCTTCTGAGCTAGAAGGCCACTTGTTTACCTTCAAGCTTTTAAAACAGGGGTCCTCAAACTATGGCCTGCGGGCCACATGTGACCAACCCGCCAGGGCCATTTATATGGCCCGCCAGGTGCTTTTGCCATTGTTGCCTGTCCTGCTCTAGCAGCGAACTCATCCTGGCCTGCAGAGCGCATGCGTGGAATGTGCACCACCCTCTGACTCTCTTCCTTCTCTCTGTCTCCTCCACATGACTCCTTCTTTCAGTCTCAGGTGTGATTGGATGAGTCAAGGGTTTGCCTGTGCAGAGCCTGCTGCTGCCTGAGGACCTAGGAAAAAAAGTTAGTATTTCTTTTGTGTGTGGGTTTGCTTGTTTGTTTGTTTGTTTGTTTGAAGTTAGGAGGTCTTTTTTTTTTTTTTTTTTTGCAGCTAAGGGGGGCCTTTTTTCCTGGTCAGGAAGACTTTTTTTTTTTTTTTTTTTTGCAGAGTGGGGGTGACTTTTTTGAAGTTAGGAGAGTCTCTTTTTAAGTTGGTTAGTTGGTTGGGACTGATTTCTAGGGGGGATTGCAACACAGTGATAACACAAATAGTCAGTGCTCAGTGCTATTGCAAATTGTTGGTGCTTAAAGATAATGCAAATAGTCAGTGCTCTGTGTTAATGATAATTATAAGTGCTCAGTATTAATGCAAATTATCAGAGGTCAGTGTTATCACATGGGAGTCCCACACTGGTAATCTGCCTAACGACCCATGGGAATT